>JAVXUL010036135.1:0-11213 GCA_035590515.1 Trichilia minutiflora
ATTACAAACAAAGTACATTTTATATCAAAAACTAGAAATATGCATAAATGGAGAGAGTTAATCATACTTTAAGTGTACAATGATAAATTTAACCCTTAATACACATACACTTTTATATACTCATCACAGGTGACCTATTCTAACTCTAAGCAATCTTAGGTCTCAGATAAATGCATACCGAGTGATTTTAGGTCTCAGACGTGCATACCAAGTGATCTTAGGTCTCAAACATGCATATCGAGAGATTTCTTCAGAAATCGTGACCTCGGATGATGGTGTAGCTTAAAGAAATCTTTACTAAGATGTTATAAAAGAAAGTATCGAATCTGCTTTATATCATAGGCTCAGAAAGATAGATACATCTGAACGATAGGCCTAAACCTTTTAAACTGGACTACGATAAAATACCCCAAACAAATATATAATATAAATATTATTTAATTTATTATCCTACACTTGGAAAATTAAATCTAACATTGGTTCCTTCACTTTGTTACAACAATAATTATAAGGGTTATCGTTTTAATGGATAAAGATCACTCTATTGTATTACGATAATGAATTCCCGGCAAAGATTTCCTTAAGATTTTTACAGAAACATAAAAGATGGATTTGGCCCAATAATAGCCAAATCCATGGCCATGAATAAGCCAACGTAAGTATCTTATTTTTCTAATTGATGTCTTCCCTTAATTTTATTGTAATTTCATAGTCTTAAGCACATAATTTTGACGCTTCCTTGAATTGATTATCAATTTTGACTAGGCCAGGGTACACTGTTCCTGTGTCTAAATCTCACATCAATCTCATCTTTAATGAATGAACTCATTTTTAATAAAAACTGAGTAAATAGAGTTGATGCAAGAAGTTGGTGTCGTCCTCAACCTCGAGCACCAGCTGGTCTTCTCCTCCTAACTCCTGCTCTGAGACTGGAAAATAAAGGGGAATCTTAGGGGTAAAGCTGGTTGCCCGACGAAAACCCTCTGATGCTTAAGTCAGTGAAGGTTTTACTTGTGTGTGGGGTGAAGAGAACAAGACAAAAAACCCAGAGAAAAGTGTTGAACTTTAGAGAATATTTTCTGTTGTTCTGTATGTGAGAGAGTCGATGCGTAAAGCATAGAATGTTCTTTTTCTGAATCCAAAATGTACCTCCCATGATTTTTGGATTCTGTATATTAGAAGCATGGAATTTCGTATCTTTGAACACGTGTTGTTGCATGGTTGACGTGTCTAAAACAGCCTGTTGTTGAAATCATAGGGGGTGAAAAAATATGGTAGTGCCCTTGCCACATATGCCCCAGGCCCCGATTACATCCCCCGAAGAAGGATTTTCAGAGTCTCCGAGACCTGAGTGCAGGCTCCCTGAGACATGAGTACTTATCCCTTCTGAGTGTTGTTATTCTTCGAGGCCCCAAACATATGTTCTCTTGAGTAGAGCCTCCAGTCTTTCGAGCGCTCCCATACGACGGGCTATGGCTTTGATGACATTATACAATAGCATTGTGGAAGCTTATATACTATGAGTGTTCCCGAACCCTTGCTGCTGTATGTAGAATATATTGGTCCGACACCTAAGACAGAACTCAGAACGGCGATCATTGGAGACCTTTTTCTCGAATGTGTATCAACTGTGAATAGCTTAAAGGAGACTTCCTGACCAATAGCCTTGGGTAGATTACCCGAGGCAATCTCTCTATTCCCTATGTGGTATAGAGGATTCTTGGGATGAAGTTACATTAAGGGGTCCATCTAGGGGATAATAAGTTTATATGATGGGTTTGGGCCTTAGCAAAATACCCAAACACTAAGCCCCCCAGTTTTTAATTAAAAGAATTTTTAATTGAAAACTGACCAGAGTTTGCTCGGCAGGCATCTTATACTGTAATGGTTACCGTTACCCTTCAGTTAACTTTTTTGAAAATATAACTGTCACCCACGTGTCACTACCCCATTGATAGGCCAGTCTGAAAGGTCGCGATATTTGGGCCGTAATAATACCATCAACATAATGGGCCTCACTTCCCATTCAAATTTTGAAAAGACCCGACCCTTGATGTTTCGTATTAGGATGACATGACATTCCCCTGTCTGTTGTATCAGACACAACAATCGAGATTCTCTTGGCCTTCCGTTCACCTGTCTATAAATACCTCTTCCTATTCTGAGAATTCTTTTTCTTCTCTCTCTACTATCACTTATGAACAAAAATTTCTTGAGTACTCTTTCAGAGTTTTCTTCACGTTTCATACAGATTCTCAAAAGTCTTCGGCTCTCAACATCCTCCTCATTTTTTGAACAAACTCACAGTTCATCATATTTGGTAAGTTTTTCTCCATCTTTCGGGTAATTAATCTTTGATAAATGTGAATATGTGCTCAGGTAGAATAGGAAAACTGTTAAAATAGGTTGTCTACTAGGGAATTTGTAGGAAAATTTTTAAGAATTGTAGATGATCCATAAATAGTCCTAGACCATGTTGCCTTTTGTTTTTCTGAGCAGAAATGGCCTTTGTTTCTAGCTCCACAACCCGACCTAAGGCTGTTATTAGGGAAGACAATGTAGGAGATGGCTTGGAAATAATGGCTAGCCCGAAACCCATTTTCGAGAGTCGATCCCCATACGAGTAGGACTGGTTCACCTCAACAGTCACGAAGACCGATCTAGAGGCTTATACAGTCCTCTATAATATCCTGAACGATGTATATCTCCGAACCCCCGAGGCCAATAAATTCCCCAACACTCCTACTAAGGGTGAAGTGGCCTTCAATGAGGAGCTGTTCCATCTAGGGGTGAGGTTGCCCCTACAATCCTATTTCTGTCGAATCTTGACCAATATAAAAATAGCCCCTACCAACTGAACCTAAATGGTTGGAGAACATTGGTTGGACTGTATGTGCTGTGATCGTAAATAACCAACTCCCCACCCTCCATGGAGGAAATAGATCATATATGTTCGTGCTAAAAAAAAAACCAAGAAGAATTCCGGGTGGTTTTACCTTCAGGCCAGGCCTCGAAAGCTTAACCTGATCAAGGAAAATCCCACTAACAACAAGGACTGGAAGAGTAAATGGTTCTTTATGACGGAAAATTGAAAGTCTGAGTCATACCTCTCCATCCCGAACATGTTTGATGAGGCCTTGTTTTGGTTAGGAGATATAGACCTGAACCCCCGGAGCTTAGAAACCATAAGACGGGCTAGGGATCAATCCCCGAATCAAAAATCATTGCTTTCTGATTTGAATTTGATGGTCTCGGATCTGGTGAACGCATGCCTAAATAGGGACTTTGTTAATTTGCAGAAGAAAAACTTTGCCCACAGTATAATTTCCTCATAAATACCTTATTCTCGAATTTATATGCATTTTTGCTGTGAATATGATTAAGTTTTTATTTGTCGTTTTGCAGGAATAATCATGTCTGGGAAACTGTTAGCTTTGGCCTCTTTGAGCAAATTGGTCAAAAAGAACACTATTGAGCCTTCCAAACAAACTCCCCCGCCAGGAAAGCAACAAAGTCGGGGGGAAGGGCTGATCAAGAGAAGGAAACAAGGGCCCTCGGAGTCTGAGTTCGAGTTTGCCCCAACCATCGCCCTTGACAAGGGGAAAGGTTTAATAGTGGAGAAAACACCCCTTGGCAAGGGACAGAAAAGGCCCCAGGACGACCCCTCGACTGACCCAGAGCCAAAGAAACTAAAACTCGGGGGTTTGGGCTCCGCAAAAGCTGACACAGACTTTTATGGGGCTAATAAAATAGCTGAGCTAAGGGTGGGTTATATTCCTAAAAAGAATCACAAACACTTCATCCACCTTCTGGACATGATAAATGACAGCGGGCGATATGTGGCCCTGCTCTTTACCGAAAAACTCAATAACACAAAAGATACTGAGGCCATAGACTTCATGTATAGACGGAGTCTGTAGGTAAATTCAACACTTAACCTTTAACGTTAGCTCTTTGTTTATAAGTCACTAGCAATTTGTTTCATTTGCAGGTATGCTACCAGATGAAGCAACAGTTGGAGGTTGTCAAGACGAGACAAACAAAATCAAAAAGCTTGAAAAAGCAAATGCCTTCGCTGTTAAGCAGCGAGAGAAGGTGGAGGTCAACCTGGCCACTGAAAGGACACAGTGAAAGGCTAAGAAGTTGGCGTGGCAAAAAGAGAAGGAAGAGCTCGAACTCCGGTTGGCTTCATTAGAGTTTACGCACTCGAGACTAGATCTTGAGAATGCCAACTTGAAGTCTCGAATAGCATTACAGTAATCCAAGATAGAGATATTGAAGAAGCAGCTGGATGGAGAACACGAGACAATCCAGGCTGCAGTGGCAGCCACCGAGGCGGAGGGGGAGGCCATCGATTTAACCTGCCAAACCTTCCAAAAGAAGTACCCTCACCTCTAACTCGGGTGGCTTTATGAAGAGTTGGGGTGCGAAATACCCGACTTTGGGGTCAAGGACCTAGAAGCAAACAAGGAAAACACGGTTTCAGGCACTACAACCGAGGGAGTCCACATCGATATTCCCATAACAACTGACCAGCCTTTGCCAGATTCCCCCGTAGACTCGACACCCAAAGACCCCATAGTTATAAATGGAGACCAGTAGGGTTAGGTGTTTTGTAATAATATAGAGCCTTGTAATAATCGGATGCCTTAATAAAATTCTGTTCTTCTAATTCTGCTCTTGGTTTCTCTGAGTCCTGCCCTGACTGTGTGCCTATAATAAAATATTTCTCCGACCAGGTAACTTAGAAAAATTTTCTTAAACATAACACTCGGTTCGGTATGAATATCTAAAAAAATAACTATATGAATTAACCATCAGCTCGATGAAGATATCTGATCAAATAACTTAGAGAAATTCCATTAAGAATGATGCTCAGATTTGATTAAATATCTTAGAGAAATTCTATCAAGAATGATACTCAGATTGATACATAAACATATAGCTTAAAGAATTATAGTAAAAGGTCACGAGCAGATGACTTAGAAAAATCCACTAAGTCTACTATTCAGCTCAATGAGAATATCTGAACATATGAACTTATAAATAGTCAATCACCTTTTAGGGAATATCCGAGCGAATGACTTGGAAAAATTCAGTTCATCAATATATAATATCATTTAGATGTGAATATCCAAATGAGTAGCTATATGAATTGCCAATCGGCCCAGTGAGAACATCCGACCAAATAACTTAAAGAAATTCTAGCAGTTTAAGGTTGTCTCAAAATAAGTACCCGAGTATATTATTTAGATAAAATATCGAAGATAGATGGAATCGTCTCAGCGTAGATACCCGAATAAAACACTTAGATAAAATATCAAATATGCCATCTCGTGTCGGATGATATATAGTGGTCATTTAAAATAGTACATATATTTACCACAAAGAGACAATGACACAGAACCAATATATCAATTTCATTAACCATTAAAACAAGTTGTATGTACTTTCAGGAGAACAATAACAGGTCAGTCTATTAAATGATCTGACCCAAAAAAAAAGAACATAAGATAAATATAAACCGTAAGCAGTATACGGTCTCGGGTCATGAATGATGTGGTTTTATACAGAGATAGAGTTAGGGAAAATGTGATCGCTTTAGATGTACCTTATCACGGAGACGACTTAGTCTCACTGGTATAAGGTCTTCTCAGGACGATCTGGTCCCTGCAAAAGAACTTGACCCAGTAGCCGACCTCGGATGATAGAGTCCATACGGCCCAGGAACGACGTGGTTCCCTAAACTACTGAACATCTTTATCTTGGAAACTACGTGATCTCGTTGGCCTAAGGTCTTCTTGGGATAACTTGGTCCTGGTAGCTTGCCTCAGACGATATAGTCCATATGGTCTCAGAACAACATGGTTCCATAACTACCAAACATTTTTAGCTCAGAGACGACGTAGTCTCATTGGCCTAAAGTCTTCCAGGGACAACTTGGTCCCAGTAGCCAGTCTCAGACGACGTAAGCTATATGACCTCGGAATGACGTGGTTCCATAACTACCAAACATCTTTAGCTCGGAGACGATGTAGTCTCATTGGCCTACGGTCTTCTACTTAAAAGATTTAGCTAGCTTCAATCATAGAAATCGGGTTTAAGTAGAGTACTTGAGAGAGAGGCTCAATAGATATCTTTTGTGGAGTGGACATTTCAGTCGCTAGTCACGGGATTAGGGGACTTGTTGCCAAAAGAGTCAGGTCATGGATAATAGATTTTTAATATGTCTACGTTCTATGGCTTTTTGATTGGGGTGCTGCTCAGGGTCTCCAATTTGTATATCCCTGGTTTGAGTATTTGAACGACTTTGGATGGTCCTTCCTAATTGGCTCCAAATACCCCATCGTCCGGGACTTTAGTGTTAATGGTCACCTGTCGGAGGACCAGGTCTCCTCTCTGGAAGGTTCTGCGTCTGACTTTTTGATTGTAATATCGGGTCACCCTTTGTTGATATGGGGTTATCCGAATTATGGCCTCATCTCTCTTTCCATCTAACAGATCCAATTCTAGTCTTAGGCTAGCTTCATTCTTTTCTCCATTGTAGTCTTGCACTCGAAAGGTTAGGATGTCGATCTCTATTGGGATTATAGCTTCACATCCAAAAACTAATAAAAAAGGGGATTCTCCTATTACTGTGCGGGGAGTCATCCTATATGCCCAAAGTGCCTTAGGTAATTTATCAATCGATGCCCCCTTATGCTCTCCAAGCTTCTTCTTGAATGCCTTTTTAACTATTTTGTTAGCAGCTTCCACCTGTCTGTTGGCCCTGGGATGTGCTAGAGTGGCAAATCTCAAATCAATATAGAATTTCGAGCAGAATTCCCTGAACTTGGTGTTGTCAAATTCCTTCCCATTGTCGATCACCAGTATTTATGGAACCCCAAAGCGATATATAATATTCTGCTTAATAAATACAGTAGTCTTCTTCTCTGTTATAATAGAGAGCGGCTCTGTTTCTATCCACTTCATGAAATAGTCGATTGTCACAATGGCATGCTTGGTGTTGGCTCAGGCAGTCGGGAGTAGTCCTATCAGGTTCAGTTCCCACTGAGAGAAAGGCTAAGAACTTGAAAGACAAGTGAGTTCTTTCGGGTGCTGTCTCGGGATATCTCCATGAATCTGACACTGATAGTAAAATTTGACTAGCCTGAAAGCATTATGTGAAATTGTAGGTCAATAGTATCCCTATCGAATGATCTTGTATATTAATGAATGAGCCCCTCCATGACTTCTGCATATCCCATTGTGAATTTCTTTAAGAACTTTGTCTGCCTCATCTGGTCTTAGACATTTTAAATATGGTAGTCTAAATCCATATTTATAAAATACACTATCAATAACAGCGTACCTGGCTACTTGGTTCTTTATCTTTTTCGCCTCATTTATGTAAATTGACAGCTCTTAATATTGAATGTACAACTTTAATTCCCTCGTCCACTTCGGGTCGGGGATTTCTGTAGAGTAGTGATAAGATCCTCTTTGAGATTTACACTTCTCTGAGTCAGAATTTCAATCGGTACGGTAGCTGGAGATTTTCCCTTGAACACAGAGGCCAATCTCGCTAGAGAATTGGCCCTAGAATTTTCTGTCCGGTGGAGTTGTCTTATAATGACACTCTGAAATGCCTTCATTGATTTCTTAGCTTGGACCAAGTAAACCTGCATGTTGTCCTCCCGAGCCTAGAATTGCCCATTCAGCTGATTGGCGATTAACTGGGAATCACTATATATAATCAGATTCTGGGCTCCCAAAGCCTTAGCCAGCTTCATCCCATTAATCAACGCCCCATACTCAGCCTTATTGTTGGTTACCTTGAAGTCAAATCGTAGAGAATACATGAACTCTTCTCTGCCCGACCTTTCAAAATTATTCTTGCTCCTCCCTCCTGAATGTTAGATGCCCCATCAACATGCATCTGCTAAGTTCCTTCCGCGGTCTGAAGGTCGGGGATGCCATTTTCATCTCAGGTGTTACTGATGTCTGAGACTTGTAATACGACCATCTATTTCGAGACTGTGAGTTCCACCATAAAATCTGTTAGAGCTTGTCCTTTAATAGCTCTTTGAGGCTTATAGTCAATATTATATTCACTAAGCTCAATAGACCACTTCACTAGCTTCCCTGACAAATCAGGTTTGTGAAGAATTTTTCTCAGGGGTTGATCCATCATCACAACTATGTGTTGAGCTTGAAAATAAAGGCGTAACTTTCTGGCAGCAATAACTAGTGAAAGGGCGAACTTTTCATGCAGAGTGTACCTTGTCTCGGCATCTAGTCTTGTATAGTACACTGGCCTTTTCACCTTTTCTTCATCTTCCTTTACAAGGATAGAGATGACGGAGTGTTCACCGATCGCCAAATATAACTATAAAACGTCCTCTTTCTCGGGGCTCACAAGATGGGGGATGTGTGCCAAGTACTCTTTTAGCTCTAGGAAGCTTTGGTTACAATTCTCATCCCATTATAATTTCTTCCCCTTCCTTATCATCTAGAAGAAAGGGAAATATTTTTTCGTGGCTTTTGAAACAAATCTGCTCAGGGCTGCCAGCCTCCCCGTCAAACTTTGTAGCTCCTTGGTCGGGGGCATTAGATCTAAGATGGCCTTAACCTTTTATGGGTTGGCCTCAATGCCTCGTTCACTGACCATGTACCCAAGAAACTTTCTTGCTTCAACTCCAAACGACCATTTTTCAGGATTCAGCTTCATATTATACCTTCTTAGGTAAGAGAAGGATTCCTCCAAATGCTTAGCATGGTCGGAAGCCTTCACAGACTTCGTGATCATGTCGTCCACATACACCTCTATGATTGACCAGATCAAAGGCTTAAAAACTTTATTAACCAACCTTTGGAATGTAGCCCCTACATTCATTAGTCTAAAAGGCATGACCGTATAACAGTACAACCTCTGATCAGTAACGAATGTAGTTTTATCCTGGTCGGGTTCATGCACCTGATCTAATTGTATCCCGAGAAGGTATCCATAAAACTGAGGAGCCCGTGATCAGCAGTGGCATCTCTTAACTGATCAATCCTCGGAATGGGAAAGCTGTTCCTTGGGCAAGCTTTATTTAGGTCGATGAAGTTTACACACATTCTCCACTTTCTATTGGCCTTCTTCACCATTACCACATTTGCGATCCACTCGAGGTACTGAACCTCTCGGATGAACCTTACTTTCAAAAGCTTGTCAACTTCTACCTTGATGGCCTCCCTTCTCTCGGAATTGAATGTCTGCTTTTTCTGCGCCATCAGCTTAAACTTTGGGTTCATCATCAACCTGTGAACTATAACCCAAGCACTAATCCCTGGCATATCATCATAGGACTAGGCAAACAGATCAACGTTTTGCTTTAGCACCTGGATCAATGATGCTTTGTACCTGGGGGCCAGGTTAGACCCAATCTTCATCGATTTCTCTGGTCGCCTTTCATCTAAAACAATCAACTTCATTTCTTCAATAAGCTCAGGTGATGATGATTCCTTGACCCGATTCTTCCTCCTATCCACCTCTTCTAATTACATCTCCTGCTAGTCGTCTTGCACATGTCTCTCAGCTTGTTTTTCTAAGGGACGTTTGTGGATACAATATGAATTCTATGAAGCAGTAGCGAAACAGGATCGGGCCTCCCTTTAGTTCCCTTTCACAATCCTGATTCCCTCTCTAGCCCTGAATTTCAACTTTAGGTAGTGAACACTTTCTACTACCTTCGTAGATTAGAGGAATAGCCTCCCCAAGATCATAGAATATGACATCTTCAGATCCAACATTTGGAGTTCTACCATGGTGATCCTCTGATAAGGTTTGTTGCCCATTATGATCGATAACTGTACTATTTCGAGGGGATACACACATGACTCTCGAATCCGTGTAAGGCGATTTTTACAGGTCTCAACCTCATGTCTTCAATACCCAAGGAATCCAACGTCTCTTTAAAAATGATATCAGTAGAGCTCCTCGTATCAATCAAGATTCTTCTAACCTGAGAAGTTTATACCGTCATTATAATAACCAAGGCGTCATCATGTGGATAGTGTACCCCATATTCATCCTCATCTGTGACATGATATGTACCGAGGCTATCCTTGGTTTCTTTTCTGCATGCAGATTCATCACGTGCGGCTTTACATTTACACTGGGGATAAAATACCGAGAATAATTCTTCTTAGAGTTGTTCCAATTCCCAGCAAGCATGGGACCCTCAATGATCGCCATTGCATCATCATGTCTCAGGGTTTGTCTCGGATTTTAGGGTCTCTCATCGTTAGGAGCCACGAACTCGGACAGGTAATTATTCTTGACCAAGACTTCAATCTAATTCTGCAATTCATAACACTCCTTCGTCAAATGTCCCACATCTTGATGAAACTCGTATAATTTATTCCTGCCTTCCCTTAGGGTCTGTTTCTGATCGGGCGGGGGTCCAACAGTAAAGTCCCCCATTTCTTTACTTCTTCCAAAATTTGAGAAAGGGGCGCGTTCAGCGGAGTTAGCTTTATCTTCTCTTTTGTATGCTCTGTTTGCCTCGGTTTATCTACTTGGGTGACCCGCTTTGGGTCGTCCCTCCGAGGTGATCTTCGTTCTCTGGCACTGTTCCTCTCTGTGCCTATCACCTCTGTAGTACTCGAGGCTCTATCCCTTCTACGGTTCACCTCAGGAAACTTCCTCCCATTATTTCTCCACCTCTTCTTGTTTGGCTTACTGAATCGGTTATTGTCTCTCGAGGGAGCCCCCATCGGCTTCTGTTCTTTTATCTTCAGTATTACTTGATTTTTGACTTCAGTCTCATCAAGTACTTTTCTTCAGGCTGCCTCATAGGTGTTCACTGAGGACTTGCATATAGAATACTAAGCCCTATCTAATTTGGGCCCTTGTTTCTACCCTTCCAAGGCCAGAGGGTGATGAAAGGCCCCTAATTCAAGCATTTCTTCATGGTATCTCTTGGCGAAGCTCCTGAGACTTTTTCCACTTCCTTGTTTGAGCAATAACAAAGAACTCAGGGTCTTGGTACTGAAGACCGCACCTCGAAACTCTGTAGTGAATATATCGTACAATTGCATAAAATCTTGAATGCTCCCCGAGGTTAAACCCATAAACCACTTTTAATCTTACCCTTCTAGGGTTAGCGGGAATAAACGACACATCTGATCTTCACTCAAACCCTAGACGGGCATCATGTCATAGAAAAAAGTTATGTGTAGTGATAGGT
>JAVXUL010036156.1:0-11211 GCA_035590515.1 Trichilia minutiflora
GTGTTCATTGCCTAGATCTATAGCATGTAAAACTTATTTTGAAGTTTTAGGGAACAAAACATGCTAGAAACTAACATATACTATCTGTAAGTACGACTATATGGGTATACCTAAATCTTTATTCTCTGTGTTCTAGAGGTTATGATATCTTGTTAGAGGTCACTTATGATCATTGGGGACTTTGAATATAAGGGGTTACATCGAAGTGATACGAATGTGTTTGTATACTCTTATATCTAGTTTATGGTGAACCTAAGAGGTCATACATATAATCTAAAAGTTACTGATGGATGAAATATATATCATTAAGTTATTTAATGATATTTCGTATTGATAAAAATAATATTGCTATGATATGTTGATCAAATAAGAAATTTTATTCTTTATTATAAAGAATAAAGTTTTCCGACAAGGACGCGCTAGCACCCGTCGATCCGAAAAATATTATAGTAATTTTGGATGCCTAAAATGATATATTTTGATATATCAAATTAATAAAAAAATTATTTATTTATTAATTATAAATTAGTATCTATTTGTTTACACAAATAAATTATTTATTTATTATTTGTTAAACAAAGGTTATTTAAATCGAATGGATACCTAATTGACACTTAAAACAATGGTTGTTCGTTAATTGTCATCATCTTGCTTAATCTCTCAAATATGGATTGGATCCAATAATCATAAATTGTTCATTATCCTTAATTATTGTAATTAAGGTATAAATATGGGGTTTGTTAAATATATGTGTATATATATATATATTAAAATGCATTATTTAATAATGATATAATATATATATATATATATATATATATATATAAGCTTGACAATCCTATATTCTCATATAATCGAAATTGGGTTTCTTTTCACTTCATATCTCATACGGAATCTTTTGGATTGATTTTGACAGGACTTTGTTCAGGATATATATAACGGTCATTAGGACATATCTCTACAAATAAAATGACAAGTATGTGAAACTCACCATTGATCGCACCATATCTAATAAGGTACAATTCTTTCTTTCTACTACACCATTCAACATAAGTGTATAAGGAGTACTATTATCTTTCAAGAATTCTTGAAACTATTTACTTAAAGTATTCTCCTCCACGATCTGATTGCAGACTTTTAAAACTATTTTCAGTCTGTTTTTCTACTTTATTTTTAAATTCCTTGAACATTTCAAAGGAATTAGATTTGTATTTTATTAAATACACATACCCATATCATGATATATCATCAATAAAGATAATGAAGTAGTCAAATCATCCTGTGGCTTTGATGTTAAATGGTCCATATACATCTGTACGTATGAGTTCTAATAACTCCTTAGCTCTCTCTCCTTTATCTTTAAAGGAAGATTTGGTCATCTTATCCCAAAGATATAATTCAAAAGTTGGTAAGGGTTCTAAACCCAGTGAACTCAAAAGTCCACTTGTACCAAGTTGAATCGATCTCCTACTCCTATATGACCCAATATATGGTGTCATATATATTTAGGTTTTATCTAATCATGAATTCTTTTATTTATAATGGATTTAATTGAATAACTGTTATTCAATTTTAGAACATATAATCCATTTATATTCACTACTTTGCCCACTAATACATTTTGAAAATGTATTAAACACTCATTTTCAGTAAACTGTACACTGTAACCATCTTTATATAGTACAGATATTGAAATGATATTTTTAGTGGCATGAGCAAAATACAACACGAAATTTAATCTAAGAATGTGTCCACTAGATAATCTAAGTTCGTAAGATTCTTTGGCTTCAACAACAACTATTGCCCTATTAGCCATTCTAAGTACGATATTGCCTCTAGACAATACTAAATAATTTTGTAATATCTATTGAGAGATACAAATATGATATGTAGCTGCTGAATTCAATATCCAGTAATGATGATTTAAAGTAACACTTAATTCATAATCGGTCATCATACAGCTATGTGTACCTTCTTTAAGATACTGAAAATAATTACTCTTGATATGTTCCATTCTTCTACTAAGAAAATAATTTTCTTTATCATATTTTAAATTTATCCCCGTCAAACAATTAAAAGTTCAAAACTTTTAATAGAGAACGCCGTTAACTATTTTATTATTTGTATTAATATATCACAATATATGAGACATTCAAAAGAAATAGAAAAACTTATTAGTTATCTTGTATAATGTATTAATCAACAAATTTGATTTATACAAATTTAAACAATATTAGATAATAACTATTAAATATTTTAAAAGTTATTAATAAATGCTAATCATATTAGCTCCCACTATTCAAGTTGAATCCTATACTCGCTAGACAAGACTCAAAATTTCGTTGGAATTTTGTTATTATTATTAGTGGGGAATCAACATCTTATTGGAATTAACCAAACTCACATAATAGAAATCTTGGTCAATTAACCCCAATAAGTAGAAAACTCATTTTCTTTTACGTCTCCATATAAGATTTGATTCTTTATTTAGTCTTAACTTTGAATGTCTCACATAATAAAAATCTTGGCACTTTAGCCCAGTTAAACCCAAACCATTGCGTCTTCTCAAAGTGTTATTTTCACCTCTCCCTTATATAATAGAAATCTTGGTCAAGGTGAAAATACGCACCCAAGAATCAGATAACGAATTTCTATAACATAAATCAATACCCCACACATAATAAAAATTTTGGGATACTAATTTATGTCAAAGATCTCAATGCCATCCCACAATGGGAGGTTAAGATTTAATAATTATTACAGGGAGTCATTATAAAATTTTAAATAAATCTTTTATTAAAAATTTTTAATCAAAACAAGCATAATATTCATTCATCATATGAATAAATACTATTATTTGAAAAGAAATATATCTATATAAAATAATTTTATTAAACATTAATAATATTCATTCACCTTATGAATAAATATTATTATTTATAAAATAATTTTATTATACAACAGCTTAAAATTCTTGTGAAATCTTTTTATTAAAATCAGTTTTTAAAAAATAAATTTATTCATCATATGAATAAATATTTTAACTTATAATAGCATGCTTTTATTAACTTGTCATTAGTAGTTAATACTCACGTAACCATTACATGTTTTTATTCAGAAATCATATTTCTAATTTTGAAAAATAGCTTTTCAATATATGCTTGTGTTTTAAAAAAACCTTGTCTTACAAGTTTTTGTGATATTTATGTTTTGTTTTTTGTTGTTTTAAGGACAGTAATACTTGTTATACAAGAATTATGTGTTTGTGTATTTATTTAAGACAACTAGTTAAACTGAACTAACTGTTCACTGAACTGGTTTACCTATATGTTGACATGATTAACATGCCACACCAATATCAGTATCAGTAACAATTACTATAACTATTCACCAAATCTAAATTTGTGAACCTAAGCATAATATTTTGTTTCTATCTATCTACATTTCTACACATTTCAATATACATAAGTCTACATATACATGTATTAAATGCATATTTTAAAACATGTGCAACTAGCATATATATACATAACAAATATATATGCATATACTAAGTTAAATGTATAATAGATTTCATGAAATGTATAATACATACATTTCATGCATTTAATCAATATTAAATACATTAACAAAACATACAAGCTAATTAATATGTATTTAAACATTTTAAACTCATATCATTTTATTTTCTATGTAATCGATATTGCTAAACAAGTAAAACTTGATTATTCATTTATGATATAAATTAAATAATCAATATTTAATTTATTTATCAAATAAATAAATCAAATGAATATTATATATACATATATTTAACATTTAAATTTATATATATATATATATATATATATATAACACAAATATGTTGGCAACACCCTTTAAACAACCATATATTAATTATATAAAACTCAAACCATTTTGTATTTAAATATAATTAATAATTCTTTTGGATAAAGTTGATATGTCATTTTTATTAAAACATGATAATAAGTTATCAAAATCACTCAAAATGTGAATCGAGATGTGTCCAAGTTCAAAAACACAATATTTTTTGAAAAAATTATTTTGCAACAAAAATGATATAGGGTCACGTGCAACAGAAGCAGGGTGTGCGGCGTGTCAGCCACGCGTGTGCACCACACCACTCCATGCGTCTTTCCACTAGTAGGGGGATGGATATGTGTACTGCATGCGCCTGCATGAGAAAAAACAAGGGCTTGCCCCTTCTGCACGCGAAATTTCTAAAAAACATTTTTGTAAATTCAAATATTTTCAATCCAAAAGCAAGCCTTAAAACATTTTATAATACATCCAAATACTTGTCAAAAATTCTCAAACACATCAGCAAACTCATTTGATACACCAAATTACTTAAACAAGTCAAGTATACATCAATGTGCCAAAATGGCACCTAATTGAGTCCTAACTCAATTTTTTTCATTTTTTTCAACTACAGTCATCATTTCTAAGATTCAATTATCATATAATCTATCTTAGAAACACCATGGAAGTAGTGGAAACCAATTTCACACCATGCAAACCAAAATGGAACCAAACTTTCCCAAATGGCATCCATTTGTGTATTCACCAAAACATTAAGCACATAATCAATCATAACTTGAACCTAACATGCTCTAATATCACTTGAAGGTTCTATAGCCTAAATCATACTCTAATTGTAAGTTTTCATACCAAAACCCTTGGTTTTCTATCATAGATAACATAGAAAATTAATGGAAATTAATAAGGGGATTTTAGTATTTACCTAGCTAACTTTCATATTCAATGAAGACAAGAACCAAAAGCATGCTTCTCTTCATTTTCTACCTTCCCCTTTCCTTTTGCATGATGGTCAAATATTGGTGAGAGAGAAAGATGGAAATTTAACTCAATTTCCTTGCCAAAAATAAAAATAAAAATGGATATTTATATTTATATTTTATTTTCTATTTAATTAAATCAAGGTTTATCTTATAAATAATATTAATTAAATGGAAATTTTGTGATACAAACACACCTACAATAGATGTGTGAAACCATGCATATTTGGACCAATGGACATTTAACACATAATTAAAATTAATTATCCAATAAAAATAAAATATGTGTTTTAATATTAGCCATTAATTTAAAACATTTTTATCTAATTATTTAGCACTTAAATACATTAGATAATGGCCACATTAATTAACAAATTAATTAATATAATGGATTTAAATAAAATCCATAAATATGGTACAATTATTATAATGCCATATAAGAATAAAATGATTATTTTTATCTAAATTAAACAATTTAATTTAGATTTTACTATTTTATATTAAAATTATATTTTAATATATTTGATAATCACAATTATCATATTTAAATATGTAATTTACCACAAATTACACATATTTATCTTAAAATCACATTTTTCACATATTTGATAATCATTATTATCAAATTTGACAAGTAATTTATATTAAATTATCTCTTTAACACATTAAAGAGTATTAAATACATATAACAATTATACGTATAAATTTTGGCCTATTTCTATATTATCATGAGGGTGTTAGCCTTCTCTCAATAATATTTTATCTCTTTCTCAAATGAAGAAACATTAGAGGATCTTGGTGGACCATGAAGATTCACAGTGACTCAACCGTGAATATATGCCAATCATTTTGACTCCGAATATTTCAGTTGCTCATCGACTATGGTTAGTATTTAGTAATGCCTCATAGTCCCTAAGTCATTATGAAGAAGTATCTTCATCAAACATTTTTATTGATTGCCCATAACATGTTAGTAATATCCTTCCGTCGTCGTATCCTAATCAAGAAAGGGGTTCATGAACTGTCAAAACCCTAATCTCGATACTCCTTCGAATCATCGATCATATGTTAATATTATGTGATAGTCATCGACTTATAATCAAGATATCATATTGATATTCGATTTGGAACTCGACTCAGACAGAGGCAACGAGAATTCTCAGTTCAATATATCTAGCCAACTGATCTTATCTTGACTGTCAATTAAATATTTATATGAACAAAGCATACCAAAACTGACTTCTTATACAAGGTGTGATTAGCCCTGTACTTATACACCATATGAAATATACCCATCTATACAAAATCCAATTCTAGACATCAAGTTAAAGGATTACATCGCACACTATTATAATCTATCGATAAATCGTTAACTATATATGTACCATATGATTCATTGATATTCGATCCTGTTTAATAAATAGTTTATCAACTATAAATCCATACTAATGCTCTTATGACAATACTCATATTATCAGCCTATATATATTATCATATAATATCATTGACGATAACTAGTATGCTAATATATGATATAGTTGCTCATTTAACACCACGTATATAAGGAACGATTTGATAATTTATTTAACAATTGAATAAAATTATTTAGATGATTTACATACATCTTTATTCATTACATAAAAACATAAAGGAAGTAGCAACATATGTAAATAAAGAATTACTTCTTTCATTAATATATAAAAAAAGTTATACAAGATTAATAGCCCTAAAATCGACAATACGAATGGTTTCTAGGGTATACACTAATAAGACGGTGTGAGATCATCATGGGAGATATTGCTCTTAAGGTTGATTTAATTTCGTCGAGAATTTAGGATTGCAAAGCTATTTTAGGAATGGACTGGTTGCCATAACGTTATACTTTGGTGGATTATTTTAGGAAGGTAGTGACTTGTAGAAGGCTGGATGAGCTAGAAATCATTTTTATAGTTAAGCAAAGGATATTTTCTTTTTATATAAAATCAATAATGAAGACTAATAGATTATTGCAGAAGGGATGTCAGGCATATTTGACACATGTGATTGATAAATCAATTTCAAGAGTTGGTCTGGAATAAGTTCCAGTAGTTAGAGAATTCTCTAATGTATTTTTGAGAAAAATACCTAGGTTACTGCCTGATAGAGAATTCAAGTTTTATTGTAACATTCATGATTTTTCTATGCAATTTTTTTAAATACATATGCAATATGGTTTTAAGTGTCAAAAAGGCTAATAAAACTATAAGTTATATCTTAGTTTAAAGGAAAAAAAAAAGAAGAGGAAAGAGGTGTGATCGGTTAAACCGGTCATTTTTTAAGCTTAACCAGTCACTTTTGGCTATATACAAGTATTAAGCTTCCCCAAATTTGTCCCCTTCATCTTCCTCACCATCTCTAACATTCTAATATCAGTTTACCCTAAATTCTTTCTGCAAATCAACCATCAAACCTTGGGCTTCAACTTAGCACTCAAATAGAAGCTAAAAATCTGTGCATTAAGATAAAAATACTCATGTATGGTATTTTTGTATGTATATATATGCATTTATAGGGATATCTCAAATATACCCTGAAAGTCTTTTAAGTAAATATTCACAGGGGTATGCTTAATTATACAAGTGTTTTTTCTTTTTTTTTACATATGTGTTGGTAAAGGCTTATAGAGGTGGGTTTCCTATCTCCTACCAGTTACATCTCATATATAATGGGGTGTAACAAAGTTGGTATCAGAGCCTAAGGTTCTAGAGGTCTGTGACTATAATTATAGGGTATTCATATCTTACATATGTGGTATCTCCGAGATACTCGTTTATAAGGTCTTATCCCTTCAGGTGCCAATTTTCTCTAAGTAAGTCTTCTTTTTTTGCACTTAAATAGCATATATATTAGGGTACTCATTTGTTTTTCACTAGTGGAGCAGAGATTATGGCTCCTAGATGACGTTTAGCTATTAAGGGGACTCAAGAAGCACCTGCTTCAAAACAAGAATCTGTTAGGCCTCATGAATCTTTAATGAGAGGCCGTGGTAGAGATAATAGGGTTAGAGAAAGTGAACGAGCAAGAGAGGTTAAGGGAGCCAACATAGAGGGTGATCTCGCATAAGGGATACAACGTATGCAACAAACCATAAATATGTTGGTAAAATTGATTGCCCACCAACAATAGCAACCTCAAACAATGCTTGTTCGTCATCCTAATAATATTCAATTACCTCAAACAATTCCTGCTCCTCCACCTAAGAATGTAACTCAACCACCTTCCTATGCTCCAATAGATATAGGATAAAGAGTAATAGTATCACTTCATGATTTTTTCAAAATGCATCCTCCATCATTTCTGGATACTGAATCAAGCCCAAATCCTTGTAGCTTCATCAAAGAGTTTAATAGGATATGTCTGGCACTAGGTTGTGATCCAATCAGAGCTGTGGAGCTTGTTAGTTTTCAGTTCAGAGACATTGTATATGATTGGTACACCTCACTTAAACAAAGAAGGAATATTATGGATCCTCCATTGGCTTGGCCTAAGTTTAGTGAGACCTTTTTAGGTTACTTCTTACCTGAGAGTGTAAAAGAGATGAGGGTTAGAGAGTTTGAGTGTTTGGTGCCGACAAAGTAGATGACAATGACAGAGTATGACATATGTTTTACTAGACTCTCTCGTTTTACCCCTCACTTAGTGAGCACTGAGCAATTAAAAGTCAAACGATTTGTAAATGGGTCAAGAGATTATTTATTCAGATCATTATAGATTTTAGATACGACCATATATACTCAAGCCTTGAATTCTGCCTTGAGATTTGAGATGCGTGTGAAAGAAAGGCAAACAAAGAAAGAGTTAAGAAAAAAAAAAGCAAGACAGAAGTATCAGGGAAGCCTCAGCAGAAAGGATTCAGTAGGTCCCAGAATGACCCTATATTTCAAAGTGCCACTTTCAAAAAAGATGTAACAATGAGTAAAGGGTCAAACAGGAGACTTGAATAAGGTATTGCCTCTCAAACGGCTTCTTCAGCACCTAGTGGGCACTTCAGATACCCTTTGTGTTCGACATGTGGGCGAAGACACCCAAGACCATGTTTCAAAGGGATTGGTGTTTGTTTTTGATGTGGCTAGCTAGAACATATGATTAGAGATTGTCCTCATTCATCAGCTTACTCACATCACAATCAGGTTTCAACAACATCAGTTCCAGTACGAGCCCCAGTAAATAGAGGTCATGTGGATAAAGAGCAAGCTTCTATTAGTAAAAGCCAGTCATCAGCAGGCAAAAGGCAAGCCAGAGTGTTTTTTTTGACACCACAGGATGTTCAGGCATCTAATACTGTAGTTACAGGTACTTTATTAATAGATTCTCTTCATGTTAGAATCTTGTTTGATCCGGGAGCCACTCATTCATTTGTATCATTATACTTTGCCTCACTACTAGATAAGGGAGTGGAGGATTTAGAAGCCTCTTGTAGTATGTACACCTTTAGGGAATGCAATTCCAGCCAATAAGGTTGTTAGATCATGTGTTGTGCATGTGGGAGATACTATTTATTACGTTGACCTCATCTTGCTAGATGTGTTGGATTTTGATGTAATCTTGGGTATGAATTGGTTATCCATATACTATGCTACAATTGATTGTAGGAAGAAGACCATTACTTTTCATGTTCTAAATAGATCGAGTTTTGTGTATTAGGGGAATAAGAGTGACGTTCCCAATAATTTGATTTCTTCTCTAGATGCCAGAAAACTTCTTAGTAAAGGATGTGTGGGTTATATAGCCTATATACATGATATAAAGGAAGACAAGATAGGCATTGATCAGGTTCTAGTGGTTAGGGACTTTCCAGATGTCTTCCCAAAAGAGTTACCTAAACTACCACCCAAGAGAGAACTTGAGTTTTGTGTAGACCTTTTGCCAGGGACACAACCGATTTTGATTCCTCCATGTCGAATGGCCCTTATGGAACTCAAGGAATTAAAAGTGCAGTTGCAAGATCTTTTAGACAAAGGCTTTATATGCCCAAGTACATCATCATAAGGTGCTCCTGTTTTGTTTGTCAAGAAGAAAGATGGGTCATTCAGGTTATATATTAATTACAGGCAGCTTAACAAGGTTACTATAAAGAATAAGTATCATTTACCCAGAATTAATGATTTGTTTGATCAGCTTCAAGGGGCTCAATGTTTCTCAAAAATTGATCTCAGATCAGGGTATCATCAACTTAAGATAAGAAATTCTAATATTCTAAAAACTGCATTTTGGATACGCTATGGGTATTATGAATTTTTAGTGATGTTTTTTGGACTCACAAATGCCCCTGCAACTTTTATGCATTTGATGAATAGAGTCTTCAAGCCTTTTCTTGATCAGTTTGTAATATTATTCATTGATGACATCCTAATATAGTCAAAAGGTGAGGAAGAATATAAGAAACATCTCCTTATTGTGTTACAGATTCTGAGGGATAACAAATTATATGCCAAGTTCTCTAAATGTGAATTTTTGTTGACAGAAGTGACATTCTCAGGCTATGTGGTTTCCAAGGAAGGGTTACTGTTGATTATAAAAGATTAAAGTAATACAGAATTGGTCTCAGCCAACTAATGTCACTCTAGTTAGAAGTTTTCTTGGGTTAGCAGGGTATTATCGAAGGTTTGTAGAGAATTTCTTTCAAATTGCTGCACCACTAACACGATTAACTCAAAAGAATACTAAATTCACATATTCTGATGTGTGTGAAAAGAGTTTTCAGAAGCTTAAGAAGTGTTTGACCAATACACTTATTTTGACTTTACCATCAGGATCAGGTGGATATATAGTATATTGTGATGCTTCCAGGGTTGGGCTAGGATGTGTTCTCATGCAACATGGTAAAGTAATTGCTTATGCATCAAGACAACTAAAGGGGTATGAGCAAAATTATCCTACTCATGATTTAGAAATGGCAGGAGTTATATTTGCTCTCAAGATTTGGAGGCATTACTTATATGGGTAGACCTTCTAGGTGTACACTGATCATAAAAGTCTTAAATACATCACTGAACAAAAAGATTTGAACTTGACCCAAAGAAGATGGGTAGAGTTATTGAAAGATTATGATTGCATAATCCTTTACCATCCAGGAAAGGCTAATATTGTAGCAGATGCTTTGAGTCAAAAATCCATGGGTAGTTTATCCCACCTATCTTTAAATAAGAGAACACCAGTTGAATGAAAGTTCTATAGTCTAAATCATGCTTGAAATGTAAGTTTTGAGCAAGAAACCCTAGGCTAAAATGGAAGAAAACATGAGACAATTCAAGTTTTTACGTTAGGACTTTTGTTTCTCACTTTGCAAGGATGCTAACTTGATGAAGATTAGATCCAAAACCATGAATCCTCTCTATTTTGCACCATTCTC
>JAVXUL010036167.1:0-11211 GCA_035590515.1 Trichilia minutiflora
ACGTCCACCATTCATAATCCTCTTCATCAAGTATTTCCAGCATTATTAATCCTCTTTCAAAATCTGTCCTGCATCATATTCATAACTTGGAACAGAATTGCTTTGTAAAGTTTTGAAGTTGGACTCTGCAATTAATGTGAAATGTTAGCTAGATTTAGTTGGGGATAAAAATTTAGGTTAGATCATTAAGATCCCATTTCCATATTTACGTTATTATAAATGTTAGAGAAGTAATCTAAATATGCTGCAAAAAGCTCAAATTCCTTTCTCTTCAAGATGTTTACCCCCTTGCTTTACCTTATAAATATAATCGTATTGTATTGTATTTATCCACATATTTTCTGTTTAAATTGCAGCCGGGTTATGAACGTCTGTGTTGCTTGAGGTGCATGCAGCCTCGCGATCACAACTTCCAAACCACATGTGTTTGCCGAGTACCGAAGAACCTGAGGGAGGAGAAGATTATAGAGTGTGTTCATTGCGGTTGTAAGGGCTGCGCAAGTGGAGATTGATCAACTGGTGTCTTATTGTAATCAATGAATTGATGTTCAGCCATGGTGTAAAATGTAAGCTTAACATTTCCTGTAACATAAATTTGGTTTAAACTTCCTGCACCCTGGTGTTTGGCAACTTATGTTACTAACCATTATGATTTTAACATTCAGTTCAGACTTTGTATTTGTCATTAGAGAATAGATCATTGAACATGGATGATAACGTAACAGCCTAGATGGGAAATTCGATTAGTTTTGCATTATATTAGTTATGCTTGTGTTGTACTGTAATTCTCAATGGTTGGAACTATGCCTGGATACCAGGCTGTAATACAGAAAGAAACCACGCTTATTAATATATTTTTTTCCGTTCTTTTACTAGTAAATAGGTTATTCCTTCATTGTTAATATTATTACTTAAAAACATTATGATGTAATTATAAGCTTTGCTCAAAATTGTGGCCTTCCCTTTATTCAAGCTCTTATTTGTTGTCCAATCTAGCAGTACTACATGTCCTTCGAATATGAAATAAGGCGAGCTTGTTTGACATGTTGGATATTATTTAGAGTCGGATTATTGTCCAATTCCATCTTTGAGGAGGTTAAGATTATAGATCATAGAAGACAGATGCTGGCATTTCATTTGTTGTTTCTGTTGGCATAGTGCTTTCATGTCTTCCTCAATGATTTTTGTTAAGTTTATTGGAGCCCTTTGTTAATGTGTTTTTTTTTCCCTATTTAATTATTTTTTCTATGCTCTGTCTTTCTTATTCTTCGTATTAATAGTCTTATCTTAAGTGTTTGATAAATTTTATTTTATTTTTAAAAGTATTGTGAATTTTAAAATATAATAAATGACTAAAATAGTCATAATATTAAATAAGTTTTATTTCACAAAAATTTATTGCATAAAATTATATTTACGTGGATAATCGATATATATTTTATTTTATCATAATTTATCATTAAAAAAATTACTAGCTTTATTTCATTAATTAGCTTAGGTGGAATTTATTAATTTGCTTAAGGTTAATTTTGGGGTTTTGTTATTTATACTGAAATATATTATAATAAAATTGTTTCTCAAACGTTCAAATGTTTGATTTTAATTTAAAAAATAGATAATTAAAATAATTTTTAAGTATTTAAAATCACTTTTGATTATTTCAACGGCAATCTCAATAGCTATCTTTGGAATATATTACAAATCACATGTTTGAACCATCCGAGCCTACTGGTTTTAAAACTAATGTAAACCAACCCTAACAAGAAATCTAGGAAGGAAGAGACGGTAACTCAATTCGTTAGTAGAAACAATTTTTATTATTTATTTATTTTTTTAATTTTTCAAAAGTAGTTTTGAAATTTGATGCCCTTGTTCTTGCTGGCACTTTCAATACAAAGCATCTAATTCAGACAATGTGTTTAAGTAAAGCAGGTGGAGAGAAAAGTCGAAGCTTTGGTTTGTGATGCCAATTCCATATCATCTGTGTCTCAAGATATTTCCTCAACTTTTAAGTCTTAAATATGACGATCTTTCATTTATATTGCTCTTAAAAGGCTACACCTTTAAATCTCACCATTTTGTAATCTTAATAGAGAAGTTTTATACTTTGTTTAGTAATTAATTCTATCCTAAAGGAATTGACGAGGGAATAAAATTAAATATAAATATAATTTATTTAAAAATAATTAATATAAATATAAATTATTTATTATTTATGTTATTTCTTTTAAATATAAATATGGTTATTATCATTATCAATTTCATCTTCAATAATTGTATTATAATTGAAATTATTTATCCCTGCTTACCCACCACCACATTCCACCACACACATAACTTCATAAGGGATGTTTTTTTTTTTTATAATTTAATTAAAAATAATATTATTAAATGTCAATTATGGAATCCATTCCACATCATCGTATTCATAATATCCTATTCGATCGTATAATTAATGATTTAATTATTTATGAAAAAGGAAGGTGGCTTTTTTAAAAGGAAAGGGTGGCTGGCTTTGGTTTAGTTGGTTGGGCTGATAATGACAAATAATTATTATTAATAATATAGATACTAAATTATTTAAAGTAAATTATACGAAATTTTGTACTATCCTTATTAACTAAGTAAATAGAGAAACTATTTCGTGTAAAAAACTCATACCGTTTATTACTATCATAAATTAAATTAGTATCCAAGTTTGTCATCTATAATTATTTTTTTAATGTTTTTAAGTATTATAATGTTATAAGCAGATGTAAAGATAAATATTTACAATAAGATAAAAGTTAGGAGTATAAATAAATATTTGTAAAACATAAATTAAATAGTTAATTAAATTTTATTAACGATTATTGGTCATGATTTTTATATTTAGTAAATTATAATTTTTAATATGTTAAATTTTATAAAAAAATTATTAATCATTATATTAAATTATAAAAAATAATAAATATAAAAAATTAAATATAAGAATATTTCTTAATTAAATTATTATCATAAAAATTAAATTAGTAGCAATTAATTGATTGTGATAGATGTGGAACGATGCATGTAAATTTTACGGTTACATAGTCAATAAAGGATCACAAAACAATACCATAGACGCACTCGTACGCTAAAATCATCACGGAACCATTTTAAATAATAAATTTATTTTTCTTTTTGTCATGACTCGTGGGACCAACTCCAATTCCAATATTATAATAATACTCGTGGGTCCAGAGAAAGTGATTCAAGTGGGACCCAGCAATTTGACTAATGAATCAATCAAATCTCCCATAAACACAGACGCATACATACGAATACGATTGTTTATGTTGACACCTGTCATCATACTGTAGCATCTGATTGTGATCATCATCTCGTCTGATCCACGTTTTTATTTGACAGCTTTACCCCCACTGTATATATAAAAAAAAAACGAGAGGTGATTTCATTCCATGGTGATCGGCCGACACTTTATGTTTGTACAGTAGTACGATAGCGTTGTCTTTAAACCACACTTATATTTTGGACACGCGGAAATAGGCATTCAGAGGTAAGTAATGGGTTATTATCATTTTTTCCCCCTGAGGTTTAAATAAATTTGACTTAGGTCATGAGAATCTAAAACTAACACCTACGTCCCTTTATTTTTTTAAATATCTTTCATAATTACTTCTATATTATTATATATAATGATAAATTTTAATAAAATTATTTATTTATTTTATTAAAATATATATTTAATTATTATATTAAATAAAAACTAATTAAATATTTAATAATAAAAAATATGATATTATCATTTTTATTTTTAATAATTAAAAATTAATACTAATTAATTTTCTTTTTTATTCATTTAGGGAAGGAGCCACTACATGGCCCTACCGCTACATATTTTTATTATTTTTGTCTCTCAGAAGCAAAATTTTTTGATATTTTTTAAAAAGTAAAAGCAACTCATATTTATAATTTTCGATATTTATAGAAAACAACTAATAAAAAGTAAAAGCAAGCACAATCCCATGTTGTAATAATTACATCTAACGACCCCCCACCAAAAAATGAAGAACCATATAAAGGTCAAGAACATCGCATTCAACCCAAATTCTGGTGATCTTTTACACTATTAAATGATAATTTGTGATTCCAAATTATCCAATTGTTAATTGACAAGTGTCGTTCAAAACACATTTGACACTGAAAATTTTTGGAAAAAAGTAGTATATAATACTTAATATCTAAGATTTAAACAATGGCTAACAATATCCATTGAATATGTCAAATTTGAATTAGCCTCAATTTGAAATGGTTGAAATTTTCTACCCATAGATAATAATGGAAGAAATGTTTTATTTACTGTTTTATTTACCACATCAACGGAAAAACAGAATAATGATGCTTTCTTCCTTCATGGGACATGTGAATCACAAGAAAGAAAACATGTATTTGACAACAAGAATTAATCAGAGGGTGGACTGGGCCTGGAAGGAAGCAGCTGCAAGCGTCCACTGTAGCAGAAGATAATACCACCACCAAGACAGCTTTCCAGCTGGCCTCCCAACCAGAGAACCCGAAGTTGCAGTAACGGTCATAAAATCCAGCTGTATACCAATCATTCTGACTAACTTAAGCTTCGTCCCCACAGCAGTGCACGTTAGCATATACAGAATATCGATACGAGTCCTGATATCTTCATTTTTTTTATCATCTTTCTTAATTGTAACTTATATACATGCGTCACATATACGCTGTGGAGAGACTGATTGATGATGTACCGTTTTACATAAAAACAACAAAAGCTTTAGTGCGAAAAAATATGTGAAGAAGATAGCGCACGTGCGAGTGGAGTCGCGCATGCGAACTCAGAGAGTGAGAACGACGGAGGAAGAAGTAGCGGCGGAGTAGGGAGAGAAGTGGAAAACCGGGAAATGCTGCTTAGAAATCGGCGATTTTTCGGTGCGGCCGAGATTTCAGAGCTTGTTTTTCAACTTCTTGTAAGTTCCTCAAGCTTCGAATCGCCAAAAAGTCGCCTCTGCGCAACTCGATAAATCGGCTGACGTCATCGATTTCGTTAGAGCTGGAATCTACAAACATGGAAATGAAAAAGATTAAAAAACACTTTCAACAAATTTTTTTTAAAAAAAAGATGAATTAATAAAGCTGCATTATACCTATGTGGTTTGAAGGCGGCTTGAATCCTCTAAAACGAACCAACTCTGTAACAACGAAACCAAAAAAACTGACTCTGAAGATCCAATACGAAAAGAGAAGAAAACAAAGACAGTAGGTAAATGTTTGGTTGATCGATATTACGTACCTGATTGCGAAGGAGAGTCGGAGGAGAGATAGAGGACGAGAAAGCAAAAGAGAGTGAGGATAGGAATGAGGTGAATGAGTTTTTCTGCCCGTGAATGAGCTGATAGTGCCGACGGCGTCGGCGACACTGATGGTCGGCGAGGTTTCGCCGTTTTGTTATCGTCGTCGTAGCACTCGGCGACCGAAGATGAAGAAGATGGTTGGAGTTCAGTTAAGCGTGAGTCTTCCCTTGGAAGTCCCTTGGATGCCGGTGAGCCAAGAGATTGTCTCTGCATTGTAGAGAGATAAAGAGGAGAGAGAGAGTCGTTGGTTTAGCAGCCGCACTCTGTTTGGTTGTGCTCTGACCTTTGGATTCTTAATACAAGTGTTTTTTTCTTAGATTTTAATTTTTTAATAAAATAAAAAAATTTATCACTTACTTCCTTTAAAATTTAAAATTTATTATAAAAGTCATATATTTTTATAATTTATCATTTACCTCCTCTAAAATTTATATTGTATCAAGTTTCTTTAATAAAATTTAAAAAGATTACTTATTTATATTAAAAATATCAATAATTAATAAATAATATTTGAGAATAATAATAATAAATTTTAAGACTAATTAAATAAATTTTAATAATTAATAAAAAATGATAAATTAAAAATATATATTATTTAAAAAATAAAACTTCAAATTTTAAAAAGGGTAAATAATAATTCACTTAAAATAATTAAAAATATAAATAGTAACATTTAAAGAAAGAAAATCAATATTTTAAATAATAAAAATGACATAATTCGTCTTTCAAAATTTTTATTTTTATTTTTAAAATTTTATCAAACAGATTTAAACTATAATGATTCAGTTTAAATATTCGTAAACGTTATGAACTGTTAATCAATCATCATCAACATCTCCGAAATTCCAGTGTCTATCTCGGTATAGAGCACACATGGCCCACGTTGATAGCGATACAACGCTTTAGAAGCTTCTAGTCTTAAGCCTTCAGCATCCACTTCAGCTTCCCTGTTTCTGTAAAATTAGACAGAAACCATTATCTTGCTTGAAAATCACAAATTCTACGGGATTTATTACTAGAACCAATATCTGTCCAGAACTATTTCATCACCCAAATCCAGGTCAAGCTCTTGCTGAGAATCCTGCTTATGGAGCTTGGAGGTGACAGGATCAATATTTATTGGCAGGTTTGGAATCTGAATATGATCCATGTTGCTCCACCGCAAGATTGTTAGACACTTATGAAAAAGAATTTTCATTTATCTCTAACTCTAAATATTCCAAGAGTCTTATTTTAGTTTCTCTCTTTGTCAAATACCTTCAGGTTCAAATATACGTGACAGGACAAGTGCTGATGAAGACATTCTTAGGAATCCTGAAAAATGGTAATGTTCCTATTACTACAACTGTCATGTCTGAATCTAATAATAATTGTGAAATTTTAGTTTCTGATCATCGAGTAAATTTACCAATCATTGCTTGTACAGACCTTCCCAACCTTCCCAAATACAACATGTGTCCTTAACAAACATAACTTGCATAGAATCTTTGCTTACTATACCCGAAAACACGCAACATACAACCTCTTCCACCATGTCCACATCCGTGTCCCAATCTTCCACGTCCATCGTATCCCATGGTGACTTGGTCAATATCTGTTATCTTTAAATCAAAACTTTTTGTTGCAACATCTTCTGTTACTCAGCGTACGCAGGATGTTGAAACTTTTGATGTTGGCACAGCCTTGATTGATCCACGGTGGAAAGAAGTGATGTGGTCTCTTATTATCCTTGTACAAGTGGCATGAAGGTAGTTGAAAACAAGTGGATGTTTAGAATAAAGTACAATCCTGATGGCAATGTAGCATGTTAGAAAGCGCGATTGGTAGCAAGGATTTTCAATAGAATCGAGGATTAGATATTTTTGAAACGTTTAGTCCTGTTGCAAAGTGTTGAGTTTGGCAGTGTTGGATGATGGGGAGTTAAGACAGGTTGATGTAAGCACACTTTCCGAAACAGTGATCATAAAGAAGAAGTGTTCATGCAACAACCCGAATGATTTATTGATAAAGAAAAAACTTCCTTTGACAGCAAATTGCAGAAGGCCTAGTATGGTTTGAAGTAGGCTCTACATGCCTGGTTTGATAAATTGAAAGCTGCTTTGTCTAATTGACAATTTAAGAGTTCAAACTATTTATTAGGAAGCATAATGGTGATACAATTATACTTCTGATTTACGTAGATGAAGTCATTTTCAAGGGAAATAATGTACAGTTGATTCAAGATATGTTTCAGATGCTGAATAAGTTCTTCTCTTTGAAAGAGTTATGAGCACTACATTAGTTCTTGAGTGTAGAAGTTTACAGGGACTCAAATATGTTGTTTTTATCTTAGATAAAGTATCTCATAGATCTTTTAAAACGCACGAATAAAATAAACTGCAACTCAACTCCTATGCTTACGAGTACAAGATTAAAATTGACCAAACAGGGGCTGAAGAGTTCCGTGATAATAGGTTGTATCGTAGTACAACTAATGCATTGCAATTTACTTAATTTTGAAATATCTTAGGGTTTAGAAAATTACCTCTTTCTTCTTATTAGAGAAACTGGTAGATTAAAAACAGAACAACTAGTAGAATAAGAATAAAATACGAATACAGGAAGAGAGAGATTTTAGGGTTTAGAAAATTACCACTTACAGAAACTTACCCACCAAAACCCATAACCACTACTTGTAATTAGGTTATACTTTACATAATTCTGCATTCACTGGCATTCCTTCATTTTCTCACACTTTTTGTCTCGCCAAATGGCCGAAACACATATTCGTCAACTTTATTGGTTGCGAGAGAGACTTTAATTTTAAAGATTTTATCAATATACAACCGAGCAGAAATGATTCAGAGTTTGGCATGAACAGTTGTCTTAGGCACTTTGAACTTCGCCAAGAAATTCAAGAAAAGCAGAGTCACTCCAAGAAAGAATATTTTAAGAGACATTCTGTAGCACTCGAATCCTCATTCTGAATCCTGGAGATGCTAACTTTATATTTATCATCTAGTATTGCCCATCTCCATATTTATCTTGTATTGCTCTGGAGTTGAAAGTGCATTTTACAACTATAACTAGAGAATGTGCTGATAACAATTCCTTTTCACGTGATGTCCGGATAACCACCTTGTTTATGCAGATTCCCCACCAGCAATGTGCCATTAGAGAAAGCAGATAGTAACTGAAAAATAGCTTCCCAAGTTAGTCGACGAATGCCTTGGTTACTACATCCATTAATGCCGCTAAAAACAGTTCTAGCTCGTGCCTTACTAGCTCGGCTGCGCATCCAAAGAATTGAACGTCAGCTTCCATATCAAGCGGTAGTTTGCATTTTAGCATGAAGGAGAAAAAAGAAACGAGAGAAGAAGTCTGCATTTTACATATTGCAAAGAGAGCCATATACAGAAGGGGTCTTCTTACTCAACATTACCCTGTTATTCAAAGATATCATGCGACAATTGCGCAATGTGGTGAAAAAATATCTTAGTATAAACGATTATCGAAAATTTAATTTGTAATTTTGCAATTTGATGGGATTATCTATACTAAATAGATGTTATCAAAAAAATTAGGTGGAAACGTTGGACTTTTTAATAAATTGAGGTGGATGTCTTTAGTATTGTAAAAGCGTGGTTAGACCAATGGACTGATCAGCACAACCCAGTGGTTTTGATTCGTTTCGGCCTCGGAAAAGTTGCTGTAGCTGTATGCTCTTACTGTGGAACCGAAAACGGAAAACTAGAGTAACAGAAACCGAAATTTCAGGTGCGTTCAAATAATGAGCTGGGTCTAATTCACAGATTTCTTACTTGGGAAAAAAGAAACATAAAATGATAAATGAATGAAATATTCTGCCAAAATATAAATCCCCATCAACCATTCACATAGAGAGAGTTCTAGAGAGAAAATGGTGTTGTGGGAGATCACATTGGGAACAGCGTATTTCTTGGGGCTGAAACGGACTTACAGATTAGCTTTGAAGATTCAGCGTCGTATCATCAGCCCTAAATGCCCAAAGATTCGTCAGTTTGTTTACAGGTATCGAATTCTTCTTTATTTTCCTTTTCTCTTTTATATAGGTTGCATGTTTATGCTGTGTTTTCTCTTGGATTGATTAGTTTTCATTCGCTTTGTTCAAATTTGATTTTGATGAATTGCGTACTTGTTTTGGTTAATCATGGAGTTATTAGTTGCTATGTTATAATGGGTTACAATTGTCTGCGTGTTTAGTCATTGGTTGAACTCAAAATTGTGTATAATTGGTTACATGTAGATGGAGAAAGTTCGAGTTTGGGTATTTATATGACTTTTAGTTGTTGAATAATATCAAAAGATGGGTTGAGATGAGTGAGTTTGTGTTTTTGGTTTTTGGTTTAAGTAGCATTTGGGACGAATTTTAAAACTAGTATTAAGTTACTTGTTGGACGGTCGATGGTCTATAATCCTTGCATAAGTGTCATTTATATGTTTATCTACTTTTGAATGCTATGTAAATTTGTGATAGAATCAGAGCTGCAGTAAATATTCTGGAGTTTTGGACATTGAGAGGAGATCGATTCTTCTCTGTTTATGCTTAAACTGTTATTCTTAATTTGACAGTAAGTGTTCTAACCAAAGTAGTTTCCTACCAAATTTCTCATAAAGAATAATCAAGGTTCTTTTGAGAGTAAATGTATACAACTAGGCTGGAAATAATGATATCATTTGGATTTTCAGTTTTTATATTATGAAATCAAATATCATTAGGCAGGACTCAATGGCTCTGTTTTTGGGGTCGTGGAGCTGAGGAGATTGCGAGTTTCTAATTGGGCTTTGCTTGGGTGCAAGCCATGTCAAAGTATTGAACTTCATTTCAGGTATTTGGGAACTACTAGCTAGTTGATTCCAAGCAGCAGTATCTTTTGGGTTGGTATTTGAGGGTTCAATTTATTTTTATAACAGTACATAAAAAATAATAGAAGGATGTGTTGTAGTTTATTTTATTTTTATTATGTGTATGGGGAAGGAATTTTAGATTAGCACATCAATTGCTTTATTGTTCACTAAGACACTACTATAGCATTGAGGAAAACTGATGTGAATAATTTCAGCTCCTCTATATATCAAATTTCTGGATGCTGATGTAACTGAATGCTATCGGAAGAGGCTGAAACTCTGAGCTCCCAGTAATATTTCTCCTCTCTCTGTTTGTGCTTCTTTCTCTCTATACTTGAATTTTGACATGGACTTAACATCAAATGGTGTACGAGAGACCACTGAGATCTTTTCTGACTTAGAATATTATCCTTTACGCACATCGTATAATTTCACCATTTTCAATCTGTGATGTGATAACATATAGGAATAGAAACCCTTAGGGTTTGGTTGATTGGTAAAAGACTCGGATACAACCAAGAGGAGGTCAGGGTTCAAATCCCCTTAAGGCAACTTATCTTATTTATGTCCCATAAGTTTCTTGAATAACAAGTTGTAGAATCTATTATTAGTAGCTTATTTATCAAGGTTTTATGGTCTAATTATGCTTAGAAATGTAAGTTTTTAATAAAAAAATCTTAGGTTAAAATGAAAGAAAATATGGGACAATTCAAGTTTTTATCTTAGGGTTTTTGTTTCTCATTTTGTAAAGATACTAACTTGACGAAAATTAGATCCAAAATCATGAATCCTCTCCATTTTGCATCATTCTCTTGCTTTTTTCTTTCTTGGTCGAAATTATGAGAGAGAATAATAGAAAATCAATATTTTTCTTAATTAAAAAATAAAAATACAAGATATTTATATTTTCTTTTCTTTTCTATTTAATTTAATTTGTATTTATCTTATAAATATATTAAATAAATGAAAAAGATGTGATACA
>JAVXUL010036178.1:0-11211 GCA_035590515.1 Trichilia minutiflora
AAATCCAAAAACCCCCTTATTAAAATGTTTGTAACAAAAATCCCCCCATAGTTTAAGCAAGTGACAAATAAACCCCTTACTAAAGACAAAAATAAAGAAAAAAAGAATAATTTTTATCATATAAATTTTTTAACTTTTATTATATAAGATTTTTACTTTTATTGTAAGTAATTTAGATTAAATTAAAATTATAATTTATAATTTGTTTATAATTTAAAATATTTTAAAATTAAATTTATTAATTTAGATTAAATTTAGTTCATAATTTATAATATTTTAAAATTAAATTTATCATTTTAGATTAAATTAAGTTTATAATTTATTCTAATTTATAATAATTTAAAATTAAATTATTAATTTAAAATTTATAAATTATATATTTTGATGAAAAAATTAAATGGGATAATAATTAAAATTAATAGTTAAAAAAAAGTGAATAAGAATAAGTATTGAAAATTTTATTCTTAGATTAGTATTTGATAAATTTATTTTTAAAAGTGTTTATAAATATAAAATTATAAATTAAACTTTTTATAGTATAAAATATTATGATCATTCTATATATTTAATTAGTTCAATTTTAAATATTTTAAAATATAATTTTTAAATTAATAAAATTAAATTTAAAATATTATTAATGAGAATTCAGGTATCGCACCAAGAAGATCAAAAATTAAGTTAGTTACACATATTTGAAGACTTTATGAGAGAAATTTAAATAAAAAAATGCACTAAGAAAAAAGAAAAGAGTTTTCTAAAATGATTTTTTATTTAATGAGGATTATTGTTTTTTTATTTAATTAAGATTTTTCTAAAATAAATATTTACTAAACTAATTTTTTATTTAATTAAGACTATTATTTTCTTATTTAGTTAAGATTTCTAGTTTTTTTATTTAATTAGGATTATAATAATTATCTATATAATATAAATGCATGTTTTATTTCAATTATAAGAAAAGATGAATAGTAAATTAAAAAAAAATTCTCTCTTTTCTTTTGACAACTTATTTAGAACTTGTCAAAAACTCATTCTTATAACGTTTAAAACTCAACTTATCATTTAAGAATCTCTTTTTTGAGTATGACGTCTTTTTTTTATTAAATTATATCTGTAGTTTTTTATCTGATTATTATTCTTTCGGTCTTTAGTTTAATATACTTTTAGTTCAAAAATTAATCTAAATATCGAGTTAAGGTCCAATATTTTCACCTTTGTTTCATTGTTTATTTATATCTTTGGGTCTAGGGTTTAATATATCTTAAATTTTTGAATTAAACTATACAAGTGGATCAAGGTTTTATTATTATAACTTGATTTTGGCTTTTCTGGATGTTCAATCGTCATCAATTTTACGTAAATTTGCTAACTAGTTAGGTTCACAACAATTATAAATTAGAAATAAATTATAAATTTTGATATCATTTTAGTCTAAATTATTAAATATATTATACTTGAAAAAAATAGATAAGATAAATTATAATTAAAATTAATAATACAAAATAAATAAATATAAATATTAAATTTTTTAAAAAATAATTTAATATTTTTTTAATAATTTTTTAATTTTATATGATTTTAAATATTATATTTAAAATAATTTAATAATTTATCGATATGAAGCTGCCGCTTTTCAGTGTTATTGAATTTTAAATTTTGTAATTTACGCAATAGTAAGATTATTTTTAACAAATGAACTAAAAAAGCAGCCCGAAAGTTAAAAAAGATGGATTATCTCAAAAATGTTGCCGCTTTTTTCTGTACGTGGGGCTTCTTTCAAAACTCATTTATTAAAATTAATTTCGTTGTCTCATATATTGCAATTTGGAGTTCATTGATAATAACAAGTAAGTGTGGGTATATGCGGTTTAATTCGATTTGAGATAAAATTTTAAATCAATTGCATATTATGATTTTAAAAAAAATCAATCCAATCAAATCCAATCTATTAACATATTACAAACTAATCCAAACTAAACCGCAAAATATGATTTAAAACGATTTGAATTAGTGATTTGAATTATATTATAAAATTAAAGATATAATAATTAATTATTATTAGTTCTATAATCTCTTGTTAATATTTAAAAATAAATTTTGTGAATAATTTTTTTAAAATTATTTATGAATAATTTTTCTTTATTAATTATTATTATATAGAAGATATGGAGATAAATTATATATAATTTTTTATGATAAATAAAATAGTAATAAAAAATTTTATAAGATAATATTAACCGGTTTGATTTGCGGTTTTGTGGTTTGAAATTGATTCAATCCATAATTCAAACCGCGAATAACGGTTTGAAAAATATCAATCCATAAGTCGATTTACAAATTTTTCAAAACGATCCAAACTGCTAATTTTTACGGTTTGAATTGGATCGGTTTGAAAATACCCCCCTATTAACAAGTATCCAATTTGATGCAATTATTGACTATTAGTGATAGTGACAATGCCATTGTCAATAAAGTATATGGATTATTTTTAACTATATTATAAAATTAATAAATATTATAATCATAAAATATAATTAATGACCCCTGAAAATTATTTTTTTTAACACTTTTATTAATACACATATAAAATTAAATCTTCACGGCTAATAAAAGCGTAAAAAATAATGTAATTTTAAAGAATCATTGATTTTATTCCTTTAATTATATTATAATTATAATATATTAATAAGTATAATATAAATAAACAAGTATTATTAACAATTTAACTTATAAGCTCTAAATTATAATTTTTATATCTTAATCCCTTTAACTTTGTTTAGATTTCAATCTTTTCGTATATTATATTATTTTTTTAATGATGTAAATTAAAGTTGAAATAATATTGATATTGATATTAAAGTATTGATAAATAAAATTAATAACTTAATGGATTAAAAAATATTTATGAAAATGAGTTGATCCTTTATTATTTTTGAATAAATGTTTAAGTTGTAATAAGTGTCAATATTATAATGATTATGTTGTTCTTTGAAGTAATTTATATTGATAGTATTGAACTTACAAACTTTTTGTGTTGAGAAAAAACTTGAATTGCAAGAAATTTAGTCAAAGTATCGATAGATTGGACAGCATGTATCTATACATGATTCTTCAGGAGAAGAAGTATCGATACAAAGACAAAATATACTCATGAAACTATCTAAGTATCGATATCTTAAAAGAAAATATTGATACACATGAATAAAGTATTGATGCATATCTGAAAAAAATAGTATATATTGATACTCATCTACAAAGAAGCTCGAGGCAGTGCAAAAATTAAAAAAATATTGATACAAAAAAATTAAAGTATCAATATATACAATATCAAAAAAAGGAAGTATCGATACTCAAAATTCAAATATTGATATGGAGACGAAAACAAAATCTTCTGTGTGAAGAAGTATTGATACATGACTATTGACGTATTGATACATGAAAAATACACAAGCAAAAATTAACAAAATATCGATACATAGAATATAAAGTATCGATACATACCTAATCTGTACAGTATAACGATTAGTTCAGAATATTAAATGCCTCCATGATAGAGATTTATTTTTAATAATGGAGTTTATTATTAACAATTAGATATAGGTGCTTTTAATAATGGAGATTTATTTATATATATATAATTATTGTACTATAATTAATACACATATAAAATTAAATCTTCACTGCTAATAAAAATATAAAAAATAATGTAATTTTAAAGAATCATTAATTTTATTCCTTTAATTATATTAGAATTATAACATATTAATAAGTATAATATAAATAAATAAATAAATATTATTAACAATTTAACTTCTAAGCTCTAAATTATAATATTTATATCTTAATCCCTTTAACTTTGTTGTTTAGATTTCAATCTTTGTTCCTTAAAAAGTAAACGTTTTTCATCAATTTTATCATTTTTTTAATAATTTGGTCCTTTTACTTTATAAAGTAAACATTTCTCCCTTAATATGTCTTTTTTTTTTAAATGAAAAATGAATCTTCAACTTCATAAACAAAATTTTTGTCTCTTAGTTAACAATTGCCTTTGCAAATCGGCGTCGACTTCAAAAGGTGAACGGTTTATTTCTTGATTTATCATTTTTTTTTAAATTAATCATTTTAATTTTATATTTTATTCCCTCAATCTTTTTCACCACCTTATTTAAATATGTAACATATAAACTAGTTTTTCATTTTGAATTTTTTGCTTAAATGGCTAAATTCACTATAAAAATAGAAGAAAAAAATTATAATTTTATATTATAAAATATTTATTTCATAAAAATTTTGAATATTTTTTTATAAAGAACTTCTAATTTATTATTTTATTGAAGATTTAAATAATGAAAATTCTTAGATCACTTGTTAAGATTTTTATATTTACTATTTATAATAATTTTGATATTTAATATAATAATTAATGAGTGATTTTTATTAATTTTAATGCATTAAAAATTATAACTTATCAAATATATAAATCTTAACGAGAGTCTAAGCCTCATTAACAAAATCCATTTATGAATTAGCATTCAATACCTAGTGTATAAATTGCATACTTCGTAAATAGGAAACTTAATATCAAAGGCTCAAAATAATACATAATTAAATAAATTATTAAATTTAGTAAGTATTATTATTTCTTATGTTTAAAGGGATACAATTAATAATGATTTGGGATTTAATTCTAATTTTAACGGATCTTATCATATGTATATTTCTATTTATAGAATAATTTTATTAAATAGAATCCTCAAAGCATTTTGTTAAAGAATTTATAATTTTTAATGCATAAAAAGTACTCATTAATTATTATATTAAATATAAAAAATTATTATAAATAATAAATATAAAATCCTTAACCGGTATTCTAAATATACTGTTTAACAAAATCCTTTATAAAAAATTAAAATTTGTTTAATTTTTATATTTTTATTTATTAATTGTTAATTACACCCATAAATTTGTTCAATAAAAACTAAGATCAACATTAAATTTAATTGGAATCCAAAATGTGAAAGAAAAAAAAAAAGAGGGAATGAATTTAATTGGAAACTTACGGATACCAATTTTATAGGTGTAAAAATCAAGAATTAAAGTTAAGGTAAAAGGTTAATGTGGAACACTCATAAATCAATGTGAAGTTTTGAATGGTAATAATTTATTAATTATTAAAAAAAATCGATAATTTTTTTATTATAGAAAATTATTTCATAAATAATTATGGATAATTTTTTATTTATAAAGTACTTATAATTTATATATTTGGCATGTTTAAAGACACAATCAATAATAAATTAGGATTCATATGCTAATATAACTTATTTAATCATTTAAAAATCTTTTGGAAATGTGTATTTTTTTAAATTTATATAAATTTAAAATTTATTTATTAATTACCAATTAATCCTATGCCTATGAATTTGTTCAATAAAAACTGAATTTGAATCTATTAATAATAGTATATGTAACTCACATAAAATGAACGGCGAATTCAAAAGGGCAAGAAAATATAAAAGACAAAAGAAGTGGTAGAATAAATTTAATTAGAAAAGTAGTGTAAGAAATACAAATTGATTGTATAGTACACACTTGTATACAAATTGATGTGGTATAATAATATAAAATTAATAATAATAAATAATATAAATCAAGTGAGACCTAATATTATTTATTATATTAGTTTTTACAAAGAGTTTACATTCTTAGTATTATTCTTAATTTGAAAACTTATAAATTCCAATTTTATGGGTCTATAGACTCAAGAATTACAGTTAAGGTAAAAGGTAGAAGAGAAAAAAACAATAGATTATAAATCAGTGAGACTGAGATGAGAAGTTGTGAATTATAATATATAAATAAATAAATAATTACAAATTAGATTCAAAACTTGTAAATGAAGGGAAGGGAAGGGAAGGGAAGGACTATGATGTAGTCACATATCAAATATTTGGTTAAACTTTCCAAAATTTTAATTATACTTTATAAGTTTTTGGTTGTACTTTTTTAAGTATTTCATTTTATTTTTATACATTATAATTTTAGATTTTGAGAATTGAGAATTGTAACACAAAAATCGAGATGTACAATAGACAAGTTAAAAAATACAATTCAAAACTTGATGTTTAATAAATATATATATTATATCAGCTGCTCCTGTACTGCACTGCATAACCCATCAATGAATCTAGAAAATTAATAGTAAGTCCTTCAAAGTCTTCTTAGTATAGACTAGGCATTTGGCATTTGGCATTTGGTATTTATAGGGGATAAGGTAAGGAAGAAAGAAACTTCCATTATCTTATCTTGTTGAGGTTAGCTCACTGCTGGACCTTACCAAGAATCTTCATCCAACTTTCCAAAATAAAAGACAACCAGAAGACTTTTGAAAGAAGGATCTATAAACCACTGGCAGTTGCATATTATATATATATATATATATAGTCCTTACCTTGCTTAACAAGAAGAAGGCATTAATTTTTCCAGTCAATCTGTGTAGTCCATCCCTTCCGCCTCCAGGATGGATTTGATTATTAACTTTATGCATGGAAAAAAGACAAAGAAAATACCTGGAAAATCGGATGAAATTTCAAAATAGAAGATTGTGTTTGTAGTTGCCCTACACGGAGTACTTTTATAATAAAAATGGTCTCGTGTCGTGTGTTAAATAATACGTTATTTTAAATTCTTATACAAAATCAATTATACAAACGAATATAGTATAATAAAAATAGTAGTAGTAGTAGTATTACATATCTTGTGTTTTTATGACAGTAAAAAAAATAAAAAAATAAAAATAATATATAATTATATCATATTAACTATCATGTTAATTTATATAAAAAATATTACTATTTATAAAGACTAATAACTGAATTATTAGTTGATTATAATTTGTTTATTAGAATGCAAACTAACAACTTGAGTTCCACAAACTTATTATTAAAGAAAATTGATTATTTGCTTAATTAAATATATTATAAGCATACTTTTGGTATTGAAAACTTTGCTTAAAATTTTGTTGATCATCATAACTTTTACGAAAAATTCATAGTAGTTAAAATTTCAATTTTAACATTATATATATCTAATGGCAAAAACTAAGTGGAGGGGAGGTACGCGTTGTAATAAATCTACTGAAAAAAAAAAAATGCGTCCGCTTTTCCAAGAATCCTTTGTCTCTGAGTGGGCAAAACTTTTAGATTGATAAGGATGGAAGTGGTATTGCTACAGGAAATGCAAGCTTGCAAAGATGCCTAATCATGTGTTCACAAATTTTGGTGGTGATTCTTCGTAAGTTATGTTTTATAAACGTTCCTAAGAAATTTAAATTAAAAAAACAAAAAAAAGGAATGCACCATATTTAATTTCATATTCTTTGGCTATGCAATTAGGAGATTTAGGGATACCACTGAGTTAGATTTTTTTTTTGGATATTTATTATCCCAACTCACATATAAAATAAGATTTGATACGTAGATGGAGATGAAATTTAAATTTATAATTTTTAAGATAAATAAGATGTATTTATTATTAAATTATATTAAATATTTTAGTAACAATAAAATACATAATAAATAGTTAAGAAAGTATTTATATGAGTACAAAATATTATTAATTAAATTTAAAATAAATATAAATAATATAAATATATATTTAAAAGAATTTAAAATGAGTTCGAATTTTTTACGTATAAATAAATATAATATTTTGCACAGATACCTTATCCGTTATCTTTCATAAAGAGACCTTAAACAACTTCTCCGTCTTTTCGTGCAATCAAAAGATCTTAAATAAAGGATTAATTCTAAGGCCGCACCGCAACTTTTATAAATTAAAGTGATAAATAAAAATGTAGAGGTGGAATTCATCTCAATTTTATCTCAATTTTATAATAATATTAAAGTAGCATATTATAATTAGTCTGTTTTATTATGTTAACGATAACAATAAATTTTTTGTTCAATTTTCTCGTAATGATATGAAATAATTTAAAATTTTATCTGAAAAATCTATGCAGTTAAAGTATAAAAACTTCGATTTTAATAAATATTTTCTTGCTATCTTTTTAATTTACTTTCAATATTACTAAAAATTATTTTTAAATTAATTTTTTTCTTATTTGTGGTAAGTATATCCTATTATAAATTTTTAATCAAATTAATATTAAGAAAAAGGTTATATTAAGATATTTTTTATTAGTTTATATCACCAAGATTAAATTTTTTTTTTTTTTGGAAATTCGAAAACTTCGATTGCCAGCCAAAGTCCTGAGAGACTCCACCAAAGATACCCAAGTCATCAATTGCCCTTGAGTATAGGTATAGAGACTGAACCCAAACCTTAACTAAACAGACGTCTAATTCGGTGACCTGACAGACGGTATCAAATGATCAGATAAAACTGAGACTGTACCAAATTCTTATATCTGGGTGCACTTTCAGAGATTCGAACCCAAGATCAGCACGAATACTCTCAAAATAAAACCATCAGACTACACCCAATGGGTGCAATAACTTTTAATCAAATATAATTTTTTTTTATCGATTAAGATTATATTTGATAGTAAAGTGATGTTTTAATATAAAATCATATGATTTTAGATATTTGTAAGAAAAAGGTACGTCTTATTTAAAAGTATGTTTACTAATTATATTTTTAATTTGGAAATTAATTGAAAATCAATTATACTAAAGAGAATAAATAAGTAAATAAATAAATACACTAGGGTTAAAAAAGATGGAAACTTTGATAGAGGACCATTTTCGTAAATTCAGCTTCCAGTCTGATGAAAACGGACATGAGACGTCCACTAGCGCCGACTTTCTTGATGCAAGCAAAGAAAGAAGCAGCCTCATAGACGGTGGCTAACACGTGCGTTTACATTGATTCGAGTTCGAGTCGGCAAATTCATGATTTTATTAATTAATTAAAATTTGGTATCTGTAATTTGATTATCGGGACCATCGGATCATCAAATTTTTGACCTTTGAAAAGTATTTTTTTAATACTTTCAACATCAAGAACAGATTCAGTGAGCAACACCTGGTAGTGGTTGCCGCGTGGTGAAATTCTACTGGGTAAATATAAATATTTAATGAATTTGGGATTTTATTATTATTATTATTATAGTTAGGTTGATGGAATACGACACATCAACTAAAACCATATCATAATCCTTTCTCTTCTTCGTTACGGGTCATAATTTTTTTTAGACAATTTATGACGATGTTAACAAGAAGGAAATTTTAGAATTTTCGAAGTTGTTCAAAATTTCTGAATCTCTTAACACGATCATAATCCTCTCTCTCCTATATTTTATAATTATTAATAATTTTTTTTTCTTAATTTTCATACACCCAAAACGCTTCTTATTCTCTCTTATTTTATACATAATTTTAGAAACGAATCACAAAAAAAGAATTATTATTAATAACATATATTTGTTCAAATAAAATATATCGAAATTAAATAACCGATTATTATTTTGACGAGAAAGGAATCCTTATAATTATAATTACTTTTTTATAAATAAAAAATTAAATCAAATTATTTTTCAATTTAATGGTACGTTTTTTTTTTCACAAACAGAAAAAAAAAAAATATAAATACATATAGCTAATGACTATGACATGTCAAAATTTTCACGCATCAAAATAAAAATAAAATAGATTAATAAAAACTATCAATTGTTTTAGACATTTATACACTATTTTAAATGTTATTCCAAATTTATATCATGTTAAATAGGAGAATATTAATTAATTGAATAATAAATATGTTGATGCAACAAGTTGATGTCATCCTCAACCTCGAACACCATTTAACTTTTTCTCTTGTTCCTTAACTTGGAATTGTAAAACACTGAACACCTCAGAGATAAAGCCGGTTTTCCGATGAAAACCCTCCGATATTTAAATTAGAGAGGGTTTTACTTTATGTATGAGAAAGGTGTGCATGAAAGCATAGAAGGATCTTTTCTGAAAATAATGCAGAATGTAACAGAAAGTATAATAGAATGTGTGTGTTTGTAAAAAGTGTGTTCGAATGTCACAGAATGTGTTAGAATGTGTATCTCCCTTGATTTTTGGATACTGTATATTAGAAGTATAGGAGTTCGTACCGTTGGACACTTGTTGCTGCATGACTGATATGCCCAAGAAAAGCTGCTGCAAAAGTCAGGGGACATGGGAAACTGTGATTAAAAACTGACCAGCTTCTGCTTGGCTGGCAGGGGCTGCCGTTACGTTTCGGTTACCCTCTTTGAGAATACAACCGTCACTACACATGTCGTTACCCTATTGATAGACTAGTCTGAAAAACCGCGATACTCAGACCGTAATAATGTAACCGTCAGGGTGGGTCCCACCTCATTTAAATTTTGAAAAAAAATCGATCCTTGACGTTTCGTATTAGGGTGATGTCGGATTCAGACTCTGGGTCCGTCTTTGTTGTCGTCCTAGACAAAGACAAGGCATAATAGTGGAGAAGCCACCACTGGACAAGGGGCAGAAGAGGCCCCAAAACGACCCTCTAGTTGGCCCAACAACCAAACAAATAAAAATTAGGGGGTCGGGTCCCGTAAAAGCCGATGTGGACGGCTTCTATGGTGTTAGTAAGATAGCCGAGCTGCGGGTGGGTGACATCCCCGAGAAGAAACATAAGCACTTCATCCACTTGCTCGACTTAATCAATGACATCGGAAGACATGTGGCCCGTCCATTACCAAGAAGTTGGATAAAACAGGGGATCTCGAGGTCATAAAATGGGGTCTGAAGGTGAGTGAAACACTTAGTTTTTATTGTATGCTTGTAAGTTTCGGATCACTAACATTTCTCCCCGATTGTAGGCATGCTACCAGATGAAGCAACAAATGGAGGCTCGGAGGGACGAGACGAGCAAAATTAAAAAGCTCGAGAAGGAGAACGCCTTCGCCCTCAAGTAGCAGGAGAAGGCGGAGGCCAAGTTGGCCACTGAGAGGACTCAGTGGGAGGCAAAGGAGGCTACATGGCTGAAGGAGAAGGAGGAGCTCGAGCTCCGGCTAGTCTCCTCTGAGTCTACGCACTCGGGGGTCAATCTCGAGAACGCCAACTTGAAGTCTTGAATTGAATTACAGCAATTCGAGATGGAGATATTGAAGAAGCAGCTGGCCGAGGAACCCGAGAGAATCCAGGTTGCAGTGGAAGCCGTCGAGGCGGAGGGGGAGGCCTC
>JAVXUL010036199.1:0-11210 GCA_035590515.1 Trichilia minutiflora
GTGGCCTAGGAACAAAATAGTTCCATCTTCTTAGGATATGACCCTGAACAAGATGGTCCGTGGGTCCTCTGAACAAAATAGTTACGTCTTCTCAAGATATGACCCTGCACAAGATGGTCCGTGGGTGCTCAGAATAAAATAGTTCCGTCTTCTGAGGATCGGGTCCCACACAAGATGGTTCGTGGGCCCGGGGAACAAAATAATTCCCTCTTCTCAGGATATGATCCCGCACAAAATGGTCCGTGGGTCCTCGAAATAAAATGGTTCCGTCTTCTCAGAATCGAACCCCGCACAAAATGGTCTGTGGGCCCGGGGAACAAAATGGTTCCACAATAAATATCCTTAGTTCGGAGATAAAATGGTCTCGTTGGTCTAAGGTCTTCGCATATAAGAGACTAGGCTAGCTTCAATTATCGGAGTCAGACACTGATAGAGTACTTGAGAGGGGCTCGACGTATATTCACCGTGGAGCAGGTAGGCTCGACGCATATCCTCTGCAGAGCAGAAAGGCTCGACGCATGTTCTCTACAAAGCAGGTAGGCTCGACGCATATCCTCGGCAGAGCAGGAAGGCTTGACGCATGTTCTCTGCGGAGTAGGTAGGCTCGACGAATGTCCTCGACGGAGCAGGAAGGCTAGACGCTGGTCACAGGATCGGAGGATCGATCGTCAAAAGGGTTGGGTCATGGACAGTACATCTCTGATCTGTCTGCGTTCTATGGGCTTTATTATTAGAGTGTCGCTCGGGGTTTTTGATTTACGAACCTCTGGTCTAGGTACTCGAACGATTTTTGTGGAGTATCGTCTAGGATTGGTCTTAGTACTTGAACAACTTTATATGGCCCTTTCTCCTCAGTTCCCAGTACCCCTTCATCCGGGACTGTGGTGTTAGGAGTCACCTTGTGGAGTACAAGAACCCTTCTCTGGTAGGTTCGATGTTTGACTACTAGTCAGTAATATCGGGTCACCCTCTGTTGACATGTGGATACCAGAGTCGCGGCCTCATCTCTCCTTACATCTAATAGATCTAACCCCAATCTTCGGCTAGCCTCATTCCCCTTCAGTGTAATTCTGCATCAAAAAAGTCGGGGCGTCTATTTGTCCCCCTGATCATCTTGCTAACAGCTCAGGCTATGTTTTGTCGGTGCGGCAGTCTTTTCTGCGGTTAAGTTGGAGAGTGGCTCTGTCTCACAGAGACTGTGGGCATTGTATGTTAGGGAACGAGCCCCTTCATGACTCCCGCAGGTTTCGTCGTTGATTTCCTCAGTTACCTTTCCTGCCCTATCTGTTCTCAAATATTTCAAGTATGACAGGATAAATTCACGTTAGTATAATATAGTGTCAAAGATAGCATACTTAGCCTTTTGGTTTTTTGTCTTTCTGACTTCGTCATGGCCACTCGAGAACCTCCCGTGTCGGGCACGCACTTCTAGCTTCTACGTTTGGGTTAGTTCATGGATCTCGTGCAGGACAGCAGCGAAGTCTCCTTCAAATTTCTTCTCCACTCGATTTCTTCGGAGTTACCCCCGCCCCTCTGTGGTCCGGGGGTCGGAGATGCTATTCTTGCCCTGGTTCTTGGGGCCCTTCACCTTCACGAGCTATAAACTCGATCAGATAATTATTCCTGACCAATACTTCGATCTGATCCTTTTGCTCGTGGCACTGTTCTGTCAGGTGCCCCACGCCTTGGTGAAACTTGCAAAACTCGTCTCCCGCCTCTCCGGGGATCCTGCGTTTGATCGGACGGGAGTCCAGCAACACAGTCCCCCGCCTCCTTATCTCTTCCAGGATTTGGGAGAGGGGAGCATTCAAGGGAGTAAACTTCTTCTTCGCCCCCTCCTGTTCCGCTCGTCTCGGTCTGTCCACCTGAGCAACTCGTTATGGGTTGTCCCCTCGAGTGTATCCTCTCTCCCTGGGGTGGTATTCTTCTCTCTTTCAATTTCTCTGGTGATATTTGGGAACTCAGTATCTCTCCCGATTAGCTTCAGGAAATCTTCTCCTATCGTTTCTCCACCTTTTGCTGTCGGATTTCTTGAAGCGGTTGTTGTCTCTCGGGGGAGCCCCTATAAGCTTCTGCTCTTTCACCTTGAGCATTACCAAGTTCTCGATATCTACCTCTTCGAGTATCTTCCTCCTAGCTGCCTCGTAAGTGCTTACTGAGGACTTATAAACAGCATACCAGGCCCTGTCTACTCTTAAACCTTGTCTCAGTCCCTCGAGGGCCAATGGGTGATGATAAGCCCCCAGTTCGAGTACTTCTTCATGGTACCTTTTGGCGAAACTCCTGAGGCTCTCACTATTCTCCTGTTTAAGTAACAACAACGAGCTTGGGGTTTTGGTGTCGAAGGTTGCACCCTTGAACTCGACAGTAAATACCTCGTACAGTTCCTCAAAGCTCTGAATAGTTCCGGGGGTTAGGCTCAAGAACTATTTTCTGGCTTGTTCTTCCAGGGTCAGGGGAAATAGGCGGTACATTTGATCTTCACTCAGTCCCTAAACGAACATCATTTCACAGAAGAGATCCATGTGCAGTGATGGATCCGTCTTCTCAGAAAACGGAGTAATCTAGGGCATTTTGAATTTTTTGGATAAGGCCTGACCCAACAGTTTAGGTGCGAAAGACGATTTTGTATAGGGATCGGCCACTGGAACCGACTCACTCAGTCCAACTCGAGGATCCGCTCTCTCTTTACCATCTCTTTCATCACTTTTTTAATCAGGGATTCCATATCCCTGTCCTTGGCGTCGATCTCCCACTCTTCCTCTTGTTATAGGTTCTCCGGTCTCAACGCTTCATGTTCCCACCTCCGTCTCTGTTCCAAGAGTGTTTTCGTGTCACTTAAAGGAGGGTTAGTGTCATCGGGTATTTCTTGGACTGCATCTGGACTCCGGGATACCCTCGTAGACCCAGGGTGACACCTTTCCTGGATAATGGGGGGCATGCATCTGTCTTTTACCCCCACCCCTTCAAACGGGGGCCCTCTACAACCTTGCCTTTCCCTTTCTCTGCGGTCGTATACCGCTGAGCATTAAGTTGACTCCTGACTCCTTCTCCATCCCTCATCACGGTCTCTGATCAAAGAAAATTGCTTTCCACCGCCTCGCCCGACCTTTTTATCTCCCGCGTATCGGTCTATATTATCCTTCTCATCTTTGATATCTCTCTAGCCAATGTCTGCATCTGCCTATCCTCCTCTGCATGTTGCAGCTCACTGTCTTGGAACAGCTGTAACAACCGAGATATCTCATCTGTTCCCCTTACATGGCCCAGTTCATATACATGCAACTCAACGACGTTCGATCGGGGGCTCCCGTGCTCTAGGATCACATGCAAGACGCTTTCAGCCCCTTCTGTAACGGCAGCTACTCCTATAGAGACTTCTTCCATGTTCCACGTTCAGTCGCGTGTCTTCTAGTTGTGTAGCTCCTGACATTCGTTATTTTGGGCAAAGATGGTGCTTTGATAGCTTTTTGTTGATTCCCACAGACGGCGCCAATTGTTGACGTAAGAAAATATCACGGCGATTTTTCTACACCAGCAGATTTTTTTTTCTTCTTCCGGTCCTAAAACTCGAGGCTGCAAAACACACAGAAGACGTTCTAAGCTGCGTTGGTTGATCGATTTTGAGTGTGTTTGTGATTGGACTTGGGAGAGACCCAAGCTGCCTACGTACCCCCCTTCCTTCCCTCTTCTCTCCTTTCCTCTCTTCTGGCTTGTCTGGTGTTCCTTTCTCCTTTCTTCCGTCTCTCTCTCCTTTTCTTCACTGGTAGGGAGGATCAAGCACACGTAGTTCTTTGGTGGGAAAGGGATGGTGATCATATAGAGGAGATGGTGAGCTGGTAGGCTAGAATGGTCAGGTGGCGATCCCAAGGACGTGTGTTGCTGCATGGCTGACATGCCCGGGGTGACCTGTTGCAAAGTTAGAGGGTGTACAGAATTGTGATACTGTTTCTTGTCACGTCATCCCCAAGCCCCCGAATGCTCGTACCTCCGAGTGGAGCTTTCAACTCCCCCGAAAACGAAATTCCCTGGCTCTCGGGTGATCTTGATGCGGCAGGTTGTAGCCTTGGTATCGCCATAAGGTGGAGGGGTGGGGACTAGTATACCCCGAGTATCCGCATATCTACATTGCTGCGTAGTAAACCGTTGATCCGACTTCTTGACTCCGAGGGTACATGTCGTGGAAAGGTTTAGACCCGAATATAAGTTGACAGTAAATGTCTTCGAAGAAGAGTCCGTGACTGATTGTATCGAGCTGTTGGTCTGATAATCTTCTCAGAACGACGTCGTATAAGGAAGCCTGCTGAATATGTGCATATGACGGGTTTAAACTAGGGCGTGGAGATGGACCTGAACTACTGGACCAGATCTTAATAAAATCTCCCAATAATTATAAATGTAGCAAAGAGTGTTTATTGTTTCTCCAATAGAAACGTAACAAAACAAGTTTCGACCCACCAAATTGGAAAAAGTTAAGGTAAGTTTAATCCTTCTTCTAAGTTGGTAAGATTAATTGTTAGCACTAGATGTTGATGGAAGTAAAGGGCTCTAATTGAAAAAAAAAATAAAAAAAACCCACTTAAAAAGGATTAAACTTACCTAAACCTGGCCACTTTTAGGGATGCCCATGTGTCATGGGATAATTCAAAATATGGCAAATAAAAAAGACAAATGCCATGGCTGCCGGAAGCTTTTTTAAAATTTATGGATAGAGATTTGCATCTTAATGCAATAAGCCACAAATATGCACTTAATGTCCCTTGTATTGCGACCAATCTCTATATCACATACGTGGAGATGCATAAATCTATATTTTATCTTACCAATTGTACCCGAGTATGCACCTACATCAATAACAAATATTAGAAGATCGATTATATGAAATTTTGTGTCATTTTAAACATCCATTTTAGTTTTTCTTTAAACTTTCAGAAATCTAATAAATCCATGAAGATGTTATTCAAAATTTTTATAAGTTTTATTTGTGTTAGTTGCATGTCATCTCATCCTCTTTTACTATTTATTATGGAAAATTGAAGAGTGGTTATAGAGATAACAGTTTCACTTGCAACTCACAAAGCTTTTAATGGATTTAGTACTACTTTTAGGAGGATTGCGGTGAGCTTCGTATTAATTAATAATAAAAAATTCATCACAAATTTAAGATATAATTTAGTATGATAAAATATTTATAAATATTTAATTATTTAATTTACTTTTTTTTTATATATACATAATAAATAAAATGATGCCATTTTGAGCTAAATTTATAAAATTAAGTTACATTTTTCTATACATATTTTTTAATTTTATTTTTACTTAAAAAATAATTCATTTAAAAATTTGAAAAGAAAATTTTAATAATACAATAAAAGTAAAAGTAAACATAATTCAATAAAATAAAATAAAATTTTAATTTATCCAACTTAATTCACTATGGTCAAGTTTGTATTGTTGTTATCAGTTTCTTTGCACATTCTTTTATTATTATTGCTAAATTAAATCATAAAATTCTCTTTATAATTGATTAATTATTATAAAAATATTATAATTAAAATTATGTTATTAATGGACATGGAATCGGTAGACTCCTTTTTTTTTTTTTTTGATGTACAATAGTTTTATTTTAAATTAATATTAAAATATTTTTAGGTAAACGAAGATTTAAATGAAAAAAATATTATACACTTATATATGTAAATTTTGTAGATATCCGTGTTAATTTTAGTATTATGTACACGTGACCTAAGAATCAAATGGAGCTTGGGTTTGGATATTGTGTTGTTAGCCCAAACCCAACTTTCTACATTCATTCTCATACCAAATTTCAGGCCCTTTCATTGTTCTTACTTACGTAACGTATACGAAGAAACCCAACAACAACCGGGTCAACCCATAAACCCAAATTACCAACGGAGAGGACCAAGAATAATGCCAACAAAATGCACAAATCCACAGACTGGTCCATTCACCAGTAAAATTATCGATGGCTACATCGCTCTCGAATTTCTTCTCCTTCGTCTTACCCTCAACGCCACCCCCAAAAACTTCAACACCACCCCAACACCTATCCGTTTCTTCTCCTATTACTCACAACCAACAAGAACCCAAAAATGCTTTGATTTCGAAGATGGATCAAGACAGTCATTACCCATCTTCTCCGTCACAGTTACTGTCTGAATTGGCCTCTGTTATATGCCCTTCTCTCGCTTATGCAAATACCCTTTTCTTTAAATCTGCCTATAATGTGCAGGTTATTGTTGATGACAATGAACCTGAGGAGAGGTTGTTGAATAGGTTTAGAAGAGAAGTCCTGAGAGCTGGTGTAATTCAAGAGTGTAAAAGGAGAAGGTTCTTTGAGAACAAGCAGGATGAGAAGAAGAGAAAGTCACGTGAGGCTGCTAAGCGGAACCGCAGAAGGTTTGCTTTTACTTCTCTTTTGTTTGGTTGATGAGAATGAGTGGTGAAAAGAGAAAAAGATAACAAAATCTGTTTGTTTGGAATGATATACTTCTGAAAGTGAAGAAATTTATTGAAATTGAGAAAATTAAGTATCTACTAGGCTCACTGAAACGGACAATTTTCCAAATATGGTTTTATGATTCATGTTGTACTTCTCTTCTCTTTCCTTTGTTATGTCTGAGCGACCAATTATTATTCTTGCTTATTCAAAATGCTGGTTTGCTGTTTATCTTTGTTATGCATATAATTTTTCTGTTTATCTATATGATTGTCACAAATTTGAACGGGAAGGTATTGTTATTGGGGATGTACCAATTACGAAATAGAATGGAAGATATGGCTGGTACAATTTAAATAGAATGGAATAGAATCCAATTTGAAATTTGAATCGGAAGATATTGGGGATGTACCCATTATGAAATAGAATGGAAGCTTAGCAGTTTGGATGAGTATTTGGGGTTTGATTAGTGCCTTCAGCTCCCACTGGTGACTGGTTCCCCTATGTATAGAACTCCTGTTAGGTTGTTCAAGACCAATTAAATATATCTATTGTTTATGGCTTTTGAAAGAACAAGTTCATCATTTAGCACGAAGACGTTAAGGAATATGAAGAAACTTAAATTTTTGGTATCATTTGTCTTGAAGACTGAATTTGATTATTGTGCTGGTACAAGTGCATTTTGCATGTGCTCGTTTGTGTGTGTGTGTATATTACAATATGCAGTAAGGCTATAATGTCATCATATGAGTTCTATGGGTTAGTTTTATGTTTGTATTACATTATGCATATTTTGATGGTTAAAGAATCCCATTTTTTCCAAAGTGGATACATTATCCTGTTCAACGTTTGTTTCTTTAGAGTTGATGTTATAGTTTAAGATGCCATTATGTATTCGTTAGGGTAATCTAGTGTGATAATCCACGTAGCCATGAGAAATTCGGTTTCCGTTGTCTGTCCAACAGTTATCCTTGAAAATGATCACTTACTGCTTACTTGTATCACCCTATGAACAGGCGCCAACAAACTAGAGGTCCATCACAGAACCAGCAAGAAGCCACTTTGAGCAAGAAGAGTGACGATGAAGTCGAAGATAACTGGGAGTTGCCTGAAGGAGATCTTCCTTATTGATTGCATTTCACCATGTCTTTTGTTCATAGCACTATTCAACTGTGAATTTGATTTTGAGAGGCTTTCAGTGCTTGTAAGCTGCATTAAGTTGATTCAGTTTGTTTGATTGTCTTGATGCCTGTAATTTTTTTAATATGAAATGACAATTTTCTAATTTCGAGGACAGATCTCGATTTTTCAGTTTATTTATCATATAAATAACGATTGTTACTAAAACCATTTTGGGATTTCATGAAGTCTGATACTCATGTTGTATCCTACAGAGTCTTGAGACTTCAAAATACAAAATGTTCTCGGAATGCAGACAGAGGAATTTAGTTTGCAAAGCACTAGACTTGATTTATTCTTGGATTCAACAATTTTCCTGTTCTTGAATTAAAATACACAATATTGTTTGTTGGTACATTAACAAATTCTCTTCATCCCTTGCATTTTGTTGGAGCTCTCCACATCGGCAAATTCTTATTTCTCGTCTTCAAGCAGCAGCTTGAGATCCTGTACCTTACTTTCAATATCGTCGCAGCAGGTTGCACGCATAGTACATATTATGTCTATGTTTTTACTTTTTGCTGACAAATCCACCAAAGAGGTCCTGGTCCGTGTCCTGAGAATGCGCATCAACCATTTGAAAGATATCCTCATTCACTGTAATTTCCTCGCATAGAGATCGGTTTGCTGAATTTGGAAACAGAAATCTTTGTTTGTTCCAATACTTGGACTACTCCACAGTTCCTCCATTCGATTTCATGAAGAAAAATCCTCCGTCTATCTTGTTGCTTATGCGTGATGGATCAACAGAGGATAAATCACAAGCAATTGTCAAATCCTTCGGAACGCTGATAGACAATAATGGATTTCTAAGCCACATCAAGTCTGCTTCCTGAACCCAAAGCAAAGCTGACATGAACAAGAGACATAAGTAGACAGAGATTCTCGTTCTAAGAGTATCAACATTAAAAGCAAGAAGCAACTTACACTGAAAGCGATATTGTATCCCAAATCACTGATTTCTTGCAACAATTTGTACTTGAGATGAGGTGGAAACAATTGGTTATTGGTGACATATTTTCCTGCAGCGTCGGAGATATCGAAGCAACTGGGATTTACGGAATTGCAATACTGAAAAGCATTACTAAGGAAGCCAACGATCAGCAAGTGATTCAGCAGTTTTGGTCCCCTTGCCAATGCGAAAACTCTCCGGGAACAGATCAAGTATAAAATCAGGTCTCGCCCATTCTTTCCCAACCATGGTGTTATTATGATGAACTATCAAACTTTGTATCTCAAGAAAAAGGGTTTTTTCTATCAAGAGATTTTGCCAACAATTAGCCAATTGTTTCATGCCCACAAAGAAAAAGAATGGCAATTACTGCAAATAAAATATGTAGAAATAACTGACTGTTTAATAAAAAAATTTCTTGATTTCATAGCAATCATTTCTTTCCATTTTCTAATGTGAAATATATATAACAATGCCAGTTGAAATTTCCATTTTCTGATGTTGTAAATTATAAAGACTATTTGATAAAAGAATCTTAGTTGCCTTGTTTTGACAGTTGCTGGGTTACATGAGTTGCGTAAAAAGAAGAATATGATAACCATGAACATGATTGAATGTGGAGATTTTATCGTTTCCAACATCAACACCATTTTTCTGTGAAGAAAGGAATATAATACAAACATCAAAAGATTTTTTATGCATATTGATATGGATACAGGGCTCAGTTACAGATATGTACGACTAAATAAGAATACAAAAGAAAATTTTATATCATGAATGGAAGAGGAAATTAAATGCTTTCCTTTACTAATGATAATTATTTTATCTAAATTTTAAAAAATTAATAATTTTTGTGAAATATATTTATAAAAATATAATTAATTAATTAATTTATTTACATCGTTACCTATATAAAAATCTAACACTTATCTTTTTTAATTTTAAAATATACATATTATCTTATTAAAAAATTATTCAACTTAAAAGTTTGATATAAAAAAATAATATAATTATTATTATTTTATTTTAATTTAGGCTATCTTATAAATTTAAAAATATATATTTATTTTTATATAATATTAAAAACTATAACAAAATTCAAGATTTTATTGTTCATTTAACTTGTAAAATTATAAGAATATAAAAATAAAAATATTATTTTTTAGATTTTTTTATTAAAAATAACTTAATTTTATATTTAAATTTTAGATAAAAAATGAACAGATTATTCAAATTCAAACACTTAGACTTATTCAAATTCCAAAAATTTTAAATATTTAGTAAAAAATTAACGGTACCTTAATAACTAGAGCTGTCAAAATGGGTTCGGTCCGACAGGTCGACCTGGTTAACCCGTAAAATAAACGGGTTAGGATCAATAGTTTTTGGCCCGTGGGTTAAATAGGTCGGCTCGTTTAACCTGCGGGTAAAAGGGTTCAAACCCGTTTAACCCGCGGGTTAAACGGGCCGGCTTGATTATATTAATTAAATATTTATTATATATTTATAATAATAAAATTTTAATTTTAAAAAATTAAATTAAAAATATTTGCTGTTATATATTTATAGTGTTTTTATTTTTTATTAATTTATTTAATTTTTTTTAAATTATAATTATTTATTAATTATTAATTTATTTAATATAAACGGGCTGGCCCGTTTAGCCTGCCAACCCGACGGGTTGGGTTAGGATTGAGAATATCAACCCGTTTATTAAACGGGCCAGCCCGACCCATTTAAGTGCTTAGCCCGAAACGGCCCGAATTGATTAAGCCCGACCCAGCCCGTTTGACAGCCCTAATCTCTTGTCCTAGAAGCATGCAAAATTTTATTCTTATCATTATCAAAAATATCACATGCATCTTTAAGGAATATGGCATTATACCCAACATCACATAATTAAAAAATACTTAGCAAATTGTATCTCAAGCCATCTACTAGCAAAATATTTGAAATTTTAACTTTATTTACCTCAATAATGCCAATGCCAACAACTTTGCCTCTACTGCTATCTCCAAAGATTACGTTCTTTCCTTTCTTCTTTGTGAGATGCACAAATAGCTCTTTATTACAGGTCATGTGCCTTGAACAGCCACTGTCAAGAAACCACTTGACTTTCTTTTTCATACTTCTCTATTTTTGCTCTTGTAACATCAAAAATTATTTACTTTGGTACCCATTTGACCTTGGGTCTATACATATTAGTTTTGACCTTAAGAACATCAATACCAACCTTTGTACCTTTGAAAACTCAAATCAATTTAGAACCCTTGTAGGTGTTATTTCGAATGAAACATTTGTTGATTTGATGTCCTCTACGATCATAATTATCACACCCTGACCCGTGGGGCCCACCTATGACAGATGCCACATATTCCTAATAAGCATTCCTTAGGTCCAGAACGCTTACTAAGAACCTGTAAGGCTGAAATCATAAACGAATATAAAACATTTTTCAAAAATTTTCTTTCAAACTACTCATTACTATGCGATCAAAACAATTCAAATATTTCAAATTCCCATCAAAAATAATCATACATTGTTTTCAAATTAATTATAAGACAATAATAACAAAGATCTTTCATTTCAAAGCGTAATATTACATTTATCTTAAAAGTC
>JAVXUL010036210.1:0-11209 GCA_035590515.1 Trichilia minutiflora
ATAAATATAAGAAAATACTCATTTTATTACTCATAAGATTTACAAGAGTTTTACAAAGTTACAATCACTGATTACATTATGATTGGCTTTTAGGGCATACAACTCTTTCATCCATCTCTAGCAAAAGTACCACTCATGGAGGAGGAAAGATTTCCCTGATCAAGGAGGGGCCCTGGTCAGGAAATAGACAAGTGGATGGATTTTTAGACAGCAGGGCAGAAGCATTGGAAAAGGAGCTCTTGGAGGTCAGAAGGCAGATGGCCAGAGAGCCCATTTCTCTGAGGGAAGGAAGAACACCACTGGCTCTTGAGGGCCTCGAAAGTTGTGCTCCCTAAAATGATGGTGCAGAAAAAGTTCAAGAATCCAGAGAGGTATATGACTATATACCTGAGCAGAGATTGACACTTAGGCAGAAAGGGAAAGCTAAGGTAACTGAGAGGTTGGACGAGCCTCATCTACCTCAGGAAATAAACACCCCCTTTAAAATTCACGAAGGGCGTGGATACAGAAGGAATATCATTAATGAGAATCCCAGAAGGACAGATTAGTCAGAAGTAGAATATAGCCTGGCCTCTACTGACATGAGATTCTATCTAAATGAGAAGCATGCCCGAGAAAAGGAAGTAGTTGCTGTAATCAATAAAAGGGAGATAGAGGAGTGTGTGAAAAAGATGTTGTGTGAGATGGGGGCTTACAACCTCCCTGCTCAAGGAAGGAACCCAACAACAGAGAGGACCCTTGCCTCAGGTCCCAAATATCCTTTCTTAGAGGAGATCTTATCCTTGGTCCTCTCCAGGAAGTTCAAGATGCCCCAATTGCCTCCCTACTTAGGGAAGACTGATCCATCCTTATACATTGACACATTTAGGGAGATGATATTGATTAGGGTCTAACTAAATTGTAAATGTGCCATCCTTTTTCTTTGACTTTAGAAGGGTCGGCTCGACGTTGGTATAAGAACCTGTCACCATCCAGGATCAACAGCTTTAGTCAATTGGTGATCCTCTTCGAAAATGAGTTTAAGGTAGCGGTTGCCACCAGTCGAAACTTGAGAACCCTACTGTCCATTCGTCAAGGAGTAGGAGAGACTTTAAAAAGTTTTGTGCATATATACCATGAAGAAGTGATGAAATTAGGGGCTTACCATCATTCTTTGGCCCTTGAAGGATTGAAAAAGGGCCTGCGATTGGAAAGGGCTTGGTACGCCATTCATTGGCGTACAGTGAACGCTTATGAAGTAGCCCTGATAGAACTGTTAGATGAAATTGAAATTGAAATGATGCTAAGAGTGAAAGAAGAATCCCGAGCAGTCTCAGCCAGGAGGGAACATCTTCAGGAGGCGTGGCAGAAGGAGAAAGGGGCTAGATACGGGAATCTCATGTATGATAGAAGAGATGCGGACAGGAGAGATACAGGTCAGGGAATGTTTTTACCCCACCCCCCAGAGATGACAAACCCTCAAAACAGTATTCATTAAGAAGCCCTCCCAGGAGGGTGGAGCAGTTAGCTACCCAGGGGTTTACTCCATTGAAAGCTCCTCCATCTGAATTATATGAGTATGCGAAGAGTCGGGGTATCTTGGTGCCACATCCTCAAGCCATGAAAGCAAAGGTACCCAAAAAGACTAAGGGCCGATTTTGTGAATTCCATAGGAAAATTGATCACACCACTGATCAATACAAAGATTTATGGAATCAAATTAAGGTACTGGTCAAAAATAGTTATCTCACAAACTACATTGATTCCCAGCATCTATTCCTTAGGTCAGGGCAACATCAGGATGATAAGGACTACCTTAAGCCAGATCCCGACATCATAGTCATCTCAGGAGGACCCACCCTGGCGGGGTTATCAAACAATTTTTGTAAGAATTATGCGTGCTACTCATTGCCCAGTCATTCCTTCGATATCCAAGTGATAAATATGTAGGCAGACAAGAAGTCAAGGATTGCCACCATACCCATCATGTTCACAGATGAAGATGAAGTGGGGGTCCATTACCCCCATGACGATGCCTTGGTAGTAGCAATAGGATTCGCATCGAAGCAGGTCAGTAGAATCCTGATTGATATAGGCAGTTCAACGGATATCATTTTCAAAGATACGTTGGACTTCCTGGGCATAGAGGACCTAGAGTTGATTTCACCCAATTTTACTTTACATGGGTTCGGAGATTCATGCATTACTCCCCTGCGATCAATATAATTGTCAATCACCATGGAGGACAAGCCTTATCAAAAAATTGCTATGGTGTGTTTCATATGGTCAACTTAAAGATGCCCTACTCTGCTATCCTGGGAAGGTCTTTTCTCAGGAATACCAAGGCCGTAGAAAGTGTCAACCAGTGCAGGAACAGAGTTAGGAGAATCACTTGCTATTCAGGACAAGGAACATGAGGGATCGCCATTTTCCAGGGTAGAACCAGAAGAAATCCTAACCAGTGTTGTCATGGATGAGCGCTACCCTGAAAGAGTCATCAGGGTTGGACCCAACTAAACCCTGAGCAAAGGCAAGCTATGATAGAAACCCTAAGGCGGAATGCAGATGTGTTTACCTGGAGTCATATAAACATGTCAAGAATTAATAAAGGAACTATAACCCACCATCTAGCAGTTGGCTCTTCACACAAGCCAATCTACCAAAAAAGGAGGGTCTTCAATGCTGAGGCAAAGGGCTATTAGGGAAGAAGTAGATAAATTGCTCAAGACTGGTTTCATCTGAGAAGTTAAATACCCAGATTGGCTAGCCAATGTTGTCCTGGTCAAGAAAGCTATAGAAGTTGGAGAATGTGTGTTGACTTCACCAACTTGAACAAAGCATACAAAAAGGACAGTTTTCCCTGTCTTGAATCGACCAGTAAGTAGATTCCACGGTGGGGCACAAATTTTTGAACTTCATGGATGCATTCTCAGGATACAATCAGATACCATTATATCCATTAGATCAGGAGAAGACAGCCTTCATCACTGATCAAGGATCGTACTGTTATAAGGTCATACCTTTTAGTCTGAAGAATGTAAGGGATACTTTTCAAAGATTGGTGAATAAGGCTTTTAAGCCGTTGATAGGACAATCCATGAAAATATACGTGGATGATATGATCTCAAAATCTGTTAGGGTTTCAGACCACCCTCTTCATCTGGAACATGCATTCTCATTACTTAGGGAATATTGACTGAAATTAAATCTTGAGAAGTGCGCCTTTAGAGTTAAGTCAGGGAAGTTTCTAGGCTTCATGGTCAGTGAAAGAGGCATTGAGGCCAACCCACAGAAGATACAAGTAATCTTGGACTTGAAGAATCCCAGCACTTTGAAGGAGCTACAAAGTTTGATGGGGAGATTGGCCGCCCTGAGTTATTTTATTTTTCAGTTCACTGACAAGTACCACCCCTTCTTTAGGACTGTAAGAAAAGTCAAGGGAATGATATGGGGTAAGGAATATGAAGAATCTTTCAAACAACTTAAGAATTATCTAACTTTCGCCCCACAACTGATCAGCCCTTCGCCTCAGGAAATTCTCTATCTTTATCTGGCTATCAATGAACACGCAGTCAGCTCAGTATTAGTAAAGAAAGATTCTTAATAAGTTCAGAGGCCTATATACTACACCAGCAAAGCCTTGATAGATGCTAAGACGAGATACTCAGCCCCAGAGACGCTATCTCTGGTGCTCATTGTAGCAGTCAGAAAATTACGGCCTTATTTCTAGGCCCATCCAGTAGTGGTCCTAACTAGCCAACAGCTTTGACAGATTCTCCATCGATCCAACTTATCCAGGAGGCTGGTCAAATGGGCAGTAAAACTTAGCGAATTTGACATCGACTTTTAACCTTGTAAAGTTATCAAAGAAAAAGCTCTTGCGGAATTTATAACTGAGCAGACTGCTGCAGAAACACTAGCCATCTCCCAACCCCTCAGGTTGCCTGAGCAGATGGAGGTGGATCTCCCTGACCCGAAGGAATCCTTGACCTGGCATCTGTGGATTGATGGGTCAGCAAGTCAAAGCAAGGGAGGTGTGGGCATCATACTAATCGGGCCAGAGAAAGAGGAGGTCAAGTATGCTTTAAGATTTCTTTTTCCTATAACTAACAATATGAAGCTTTGTTGGCAGGATTAAGAACAGCGCAAAAGATTAGGGTTCGCAAACTCACCATCAATATTGATTCACAACTTCTTGTGAATCACTTAAATGGATCATATAAAGCCCGGAAGGAAAGCATGAAGGCTTACCTCATAGAGACTCGAAGCTTAATCAATCAATTCGAGAAGATAAAGATGTGAAAGATTCCCCGATCAGATAACCTCCTGGCTGACGCATTATCAAAGCTCGCCTCATCCCTCGTCAAAAATATTTCTAGGGTAATTCTTGTCGAAACCTTGGGATGCAGGAGCACCTCTCCCCTTGAGAGCACCAGTGTCTTGACCACTCAGGAAGAATCCTCAATATGGATAGACCCTATCCTGAAGTACATCAGTGAGGGCATCCTGCCAGCTGACAAGAACGAAGCTCTCAGGATACGGAGAAAAGCTATCAGATTTGCCATGATGGAAGGCACCCTATACAAAAGGGGAATCAGCACCCCATACCTGAGATGCTTGAGACCGTAAAAAGTGGAAAGAGTGTTGAATGAAATATACCAGGGAACTTGCGATAATCACAGCGATCGTAGGAATCTGGTCCACCGAGTGCTTAGGCAGGGGTATTTTTGGCTAACTATGAGCGAAGATGCCCACCAGCTTGTACAGCGATGTCATACTTGTCAGGTGTATGTAGACATCCCCCAATAACCTCCAAAAAACCTGACCACCTTACTGAGCCCTTGGCCTTTTGCACAATAGGAGCTTGACCTGATAGGACCATTTTCACCTACTAGGACATAGGCAAAATACTCCATTGTGACCATTGATTACTTCACAAAATGGGTAAAAGTGGAACCTTTGTCCAAGGTCACCGAGAAAAACAACATCGCTTTCATCCGAAGGAATATTTTTTATCGATATAGAATTCCTAACGTCCTGATTGCAGACAATGGAAAATAATTCAATAATAAGGGAATGAAGAAATTCTATAGCGAATAGAATATTGATTTAAGGTTGGCATCCCTGGCTCACGGTCAACAAGACCATCAAGAAACTACTCAAAAAGAAGCTGAGTGAGAGGAAGGGAGCTTGGACAGATGAATTCCCCGAAATCTTATGGGCATATCGGACCACTGTAAAGGTATCCACGGGTGAGATGCCATACTTCCTGACCTACGGGTTTGAACCAGTAATCCCAGCCAAAATGGACATCCCAATATTCCTCACTTCTCATTTCAGTGAAGGAGAAAATCAGTAAGTCATGCGTCTTGACCTAGACTTAAGAGAGAAAGTCAAGGATCGTGCTGTAATTAGGATGGATGCCCACCAACAAAAGGTGTCTAGGTCTTACAACCGAAAGGTTAGATCTCGTTCATTTAGGGAAGGTGATCTTGTACTCAGAAGAATCACCCTCAATACCCGAGTAGCGTCAGAAGGATCCTTGGGTGCCAACTGGGAAAGACCGTATCAAGTGGTCAGGACAGTCAGGCCAAGAACTTACAAACTAGCCCGGTCAGACGGTAGCATTCTAAGCAAAGCCTGGCATACGGAGATGCTAAAGAAATACTACCCCTGAGAGAACTCTTTCTCAGGCAAATCCAGTTGTAAGCTTGTAACACATTTGTAATAATTATTCCTTTATGAATAAAAGAAAAGTGTTCAAGTTTTTGCTTTAGCACTCCCATACATATCTTCAGTTAAAAATCTAAGGTTAAGGCTGACTGAATACCCTAAAATTCCTTAACACTTAGTAAGAAATTAAAAAAAATCCTATCCCTCCCCAGGTGCCGTAAGCCATTGACCCTGATTAGGTATCTAATATGTTTAAGACCTGGTCAATGGCAAGGCGTGGTAAACCCTGGCCGGATTAGGTCTTGTAAATCCTATCCCTTCATAGGTACCGTAAGCCCTTAACCTGAACCAGGCATTCTTTGCATCTAAGACCTGGATTCATGACAAGGCGTGGTAAACCCTGGCTGGATAAGGTAAATCTAACGTTAAGGTTGGCTTAATGCCCTAAAATCCCTTAACACTTAGTAAGAATTTTAAAAAATTTTATCCCTTCTCAGGTGTCGTAAGCCTTTGACCCTAATCAGGCATCTAATATATTTAAGACCTAGTCAATGGTAAGGCATGGTAAACCTTGGGTGGATTAGGTCTTGTAAATCATATCCCTTCCTAGATACCGTAAGCCCTTGACCTGAACCAGGCATCCTTTGCGTCTAAGACCTAGAGTCGTGGCAAGGCATGGTAAACCCTGACTGGGTAAGATAAATCTAAGGTTAAGATTGACTAAATGCCCTAAAATCCCTTAACATTTAGTAAGAATTTTAAAAATCTTATCCCTCCCCAGGTGTCGTAAGCCCTTGACCATGATCAGACATCTAATATGTTTAAGACTTAGTGAGTGGCAAGGCGTGGTAAACCCTGGCTGAATTAGGTCTGGTAAATCTTATCCCTTCCCAAGTGCCGTAAACTCTTGACCCGAACCAGGCATCCTTTGAGTCTAAGACCTGGATTCGTGATAAAACGTGTTAAACCCTGGCCGGGTCAGGTCCTTCTAAGGTTAAGGTTGGTTGTATGTCTTAAAATCCCTTAACACTTAGCAAAATTTTCAAGAGATGATTCGTCCCAAGTGCTATAATTCCTGGGCTGCATCAGGCATCCTTAAGGGACTAAGACCTGATCAAGTGAGGCGTGGTAAACCCTGATCGAATCTGACTGAAGATATTGAAGACTTGAAGATATTTGAAGACCCCTGTCAAAGCCCCCCTCTTTTGAAAGGACGCCTGACCCCGAAGGGTTCACAATCATTTTTATAAAGTTAGTGAATCCATTAAGTCAGTTCATTATTAAAGTTCTGATAGCAGCCAAGAAAAAGAAAAACTTACCAAAGCATAGAAATTCAAAAATTACTTTCATTGATCGAAGGAAAATTGTACAGAAAAATTTACAAGAGTGTTACAAAAAATATTCTAAGTCCTAAAAATATGTATATACTAGAGAGTCCCCTCTGCTTTACTTAGATGTTTTCATCACCTGGTCTTCGACCAGGGGTGCAAGAGAGACATCTCCATCTATTTGACCTTCTACCGGGGTAGGGGGTCTTTATTTGCTTCTCCCTGAAGATTGGGGGCTTCATCTGCTTTCTCCTGAGAAGGGGGATCTTCATCACCTTTTTCCTGTGGAGTGGGGGCTTCTTTTTCTTCATCGGGCAGGTCCCCTTCATCAGCAGCCTCCACCGTCTCCTAAGCCAGCATCTTGAGAAGCTCTTCTGTAACAGATATCTTTAATATACCCACGACGTCACAGCTCAGTTGGTCGAAGAGCCAGCTCAGGTCCAGTTGCGGATACTCTTGAAGGAAAAGACGGTTGGTCAGGTCAATGCCTTTATCAACTCCTTTGTCATACCGGGTTTCTAAATGGGAGGGTACCGCCTGTAATTCTTTGCACTTCTCATCAACACAATGTTGTAGTGTTTCATTCATTTCTCCTAAGGCTTTGTACTCCCCCCGGATACCCTCGAGCCTCCCTTCGATTTCCTCATAGCTTATAATAATTTGGGAGTTCTGCTTCTTCAATTGATCCCTTTCATCTTTCAAGATCTGGTTGGAATCAATCAGTTTTTTGCATTGACCTTCGAAATATTGTTTGACCTTCTCACAACTCGCCTTTTTCCTCTCCAGCACCTGGACCTGACCTTCAACTTTGAATAATCCAGCCTTGTAGGCCTCCTCCCTCTTTACCTAGTTGGATTTTTCTAAAAGAAGTTGGGATTTTTGCCCTTCCAAGCTAGAAATCCTAGCCATAAGTTCCTCCCTTTCCTTAGAGGCGCTTTTCCAGGCCAGGGAGATAGCTTCTTGAGCTCTTTTCTCCAGCTTCTTCACAGTCTCTGTGACCCTTCATCGGACAGCAATGGCATCTTTGAAATCATCAACGAACATGACCAGGATGAAGGCACTCTACATCAGCAAAAGACTAGTCAGTCAATTATATAAAAAATTACTAAGAAACACTTAGTTTTTTACCTGGTAAGCATGAAGGCTTATAGAGTCAAGCGCTTCTTTAGGGGATAAGTTCCCCATCTCCTTATAGTCTTTAGAAAAAATTGCCTCTCGTCCTTAATTGACCAAAGAGAGAAGATGCCCAAAAGTTTCTCTCTTTTTCTGGGGGAGATCTTCCATCATCAATGCATCAAATTCCCCCGTCATCTCAGTGGTCGAGTCCTCTTGAACCCGCCCTAGGCCTTCACCAACCTTAGGCCCCTAACTTTGGCTGGCCCTTGTGGTTGCTCAGGTGGCAACCATCCCTTCTTCATCCCGTCCCAAAACTTGGGTGACTGAGGCGTCTTCCACAAATACCGAGACGTTCTCTGATAGTTGTTAGGAGGGAAGAGAAGGGGAGTCAACTTTCTTCTTCTTTTTCTTTCTCTCCTCCCGACTGTCTTCCAAGGGTCTTTTACCCTTATCTTTCATCGGGGTCAGGTCATCTTTTCGAAGACGCTTCGGGGTCTCCTCCCTGGGCCCCTCCTTGAAGGAGATACCCTTCTCTTTGGGGCGCTCCGTCTATCTGCCCCTTCCCGGGGGCTTTCTTGGCATCCCTCTTTATGGGTCCTTTGCTCTTGTCCTCAGGGGTCTTTGGCTCTGGGTTAGTTAGTTTTACCTCCTTCGAGCGTTGTTTCAAAAGCAGCCCTTCAAAACATCGATTGCTTTATTTTTCCTGTCAACTATAGTACTCTCCGTACCTGCAACTGCACAAATAAGAAGAATATGTTCCAGAAAAATCAGACGTGATTTCAAGTAATTAAAGGTATGTGAAAAAGATTTTACCTTTGTTCATGTGAGTCTTGATCTTTGTCAACTTACTCTGGGTTATCGTATTGGGGGCCAACCCAAATTTTACCTGAGTATCTGCACTCAGGAGGGCCCTGACATCCCCCGGGACCAGGAGGTCCACCCTATTAGCTACATCAATTGGGTTTCGTGTCTGCTCTCTGCTAATTTTTGCATATAAAGAGATCAGTCGGAGCTTTTAAGTAAAGTAGCAGTTATTGGAAATTCTTAATCTTTGATTTATTATAACTGGCTTCTGGAAAGTCGTGTCATGGGAATGGTGCCCTGAGGAGATTTCGTCCAGTTGGCGCTAACCACAAACCAACAGTCCTTCCAATCCTTGTTGCAAAAAGGACTCCCCTTCAGTTTTGACTGGTATCCTAGGCGGATTTGTAGATAGTACCACCCTGGATACTGACTGATATTTTTCTTGAGGGTGTAAAAGTACAGCACCTCATCCAGGGTGAGGGCAGGAGACTTGGCCTCAACCTTCAGTACAAAAAGTCCCCCCAAGACCCTTCAGCTGTTCAGGATCAGCTGGTGCGGGGGAATCCTGAACACCTCGAACATCCGAACAAAGTAGCGTTGTAGGGGAAATCTGACCCCGAGCAGTAAATGCTCTTCATTAAAGGCTACTTTTCCTGGTTCCAGGGTGCTTGAGATTTCTTTAGCCTTGGGGACCCTGAGTCGGACATCAACTAGAATATCATTCAAATTACGGTAGGTCTGAATATCTGTCTCAATAATGGCAGATGGAAACCAATTTGCTTCGTTAGCCCCCCTGACCCGAGCCTGTCCGGTGGTATTCCTTTCATCATCCCCTCTCTTATGAGTGGGGGTGGCTGCATGGAAGGACTCCTTCCAGTGAGCAGCATCTTTTGAGCCTCCTTTGCTGGCCATATGTTTATGAAGAAATTCACCAAATACTTAACCCGGAATAAAAAACACAGAAAACAAACAAAAGCAGTGAACGTACAAAGAAAGAGAGAAGTGAGAGCTCCGGAAGCAAAAAAATCCAAAGGAGTGAGATCCTGTGAAAGTGATGGGTGAAAAGAGGGGGTATTTTTAGTGGGAAGGAGGTGATCCTCACCGTAGATCTAAACAACCAGAGAGTTACCATGTGTCCAGCCATTAATACCTCCAGGGATTGAAAAACTGTCACATCCCCCAAGAGTAATTCAACACGTGATGCATCCCTGGCCTTGTGTTTGAAATCTGCCCAGGAATCGAGGAGCCGTCTCTTGAAAAACAACTAACAGTTGTCAAATAGCTGTTGATAGCTGTGACATGACTCTTGATAAGGGGCAATTACATACGAAATGGATACCCAGGCAAGACACGTCAGCAATAGACTAACGAAGCCGTTAAAAGAAAGACAAAAGACGCAAGTGATTAGGAAGCTTTCACAACACGTCAACTGTCTCAGTGGTTAGCTACGCTACCAGTCAACTAAAAAACCCTTGAACTATTTCCCCACTGGGATGATTCATCTCAGGCATGATTTTCTAGTGCGAGCTCTACGAGTCTCACACCAGAAACTGGAGGACTGGATATTTGGGGAAAAATACGGAGGTAACACGTGAGCACCCAATCAATAAGACATGTGGCAGGAGGCCAGGTGTAATCCCAGGGTACTCTCTTCTCATGTGTACTCCACCCCAAGCACCCCGACTTAGTGATTTCGCCTTCTCAGTTATCCATCAATTCAGGAATTTTACCGTCCCAGGTAAGAACTGGACACCTATCAGCAAGACACGTGGCAGGAGATCAGGCGGTAATCCCACACAGTTTTCGTCTCAGGCAAATTTCACCCCATGAGTCCCCCTTCTCGAGGAATCCAATGTCTCATACAAATTCTGTCCCATGTATCCCCTGGTTCAGGGATCCCATGGTCTCAGGCAAGTTTTACCCCAGATAACCTGTATCTCAGGGGAGCCACTGGCCCATCAAGATTATCACCGCTTCAGGTACCAAAGGAAAGGGCTCCTTCTCAGGAATTTTGCTGTCATGAACAGTACGTCTCTGGCATCCAACAACAGAAGTTGATACAAATCGTCGCCTCAGTAATTTGATAGCTTCCCAGGGGACTCATCTCAGGCCAGGATTCCTTCCACAGATGGTTCACAAGAAGCCTCTGCCCAGAGTATCAATGAACATTTACCCCTCTCACTCAAAAATGGGAATGATTGATGACAACTGGTCCATTAAAAGCACCAGTCCCTGTTAGAGATATGCCCTAGAACCAATCGTGTCATATGGTTCAGGGTTATTATTTCTTTGTATATACACTTTGTAAT
>JAVXUL010036221.1:0-11209 GCA_035590515.1 Trichilia minutiflora
CACATTCTTCCCATTCTCCGATGCCAAGTCGTTGTTCAGGGGGAGGCACTATATAAAGCAACTTCTTTCAACTTGCAAAGGACTTTTGGAGGGACTTTTGGACTTGGGATCTCTTTTTTGGGGGCTTTTAGTCTCTCTCTCTCTCTCTCTCTCTCTCTCTCTCTCTCTCTCTCTCAAATTTGGGACATTCATCTTTTTTTACCATCTCTGTTTGGTAGTTTTGGGGTATAAATCCTACACACTTTTCTTCTCCTATTTTAAAAGCCATTTTCAATTTTTTTCTGTTGTTTTCATCGGAAGTCCACTCCTTTTTCCTCCAATTATTTCTAACTTAGGCATTGGAGTTTCTCCGTTGGGAACCCCTCCCTAGCTTCATTCCATAGGTGTTTGTTGTCTTTGCAGGCTTAGGAGGTGGAGCCTCGCCAAAAACAACCACACTTTCAGTCGGTCTCTAGTGAAAAAATCTCCGTTCAACGACAACCACATTACCCTTACACCTCAACAACTGAGTTATTCCTCATTGGCCGTGAGAAGGGTCCGCGGATAATTCTCGCACCAATAGGTTCTAAATCCACTGAACTTACAAATCCACTTTCTCCAAGTTGAATCGATCTATTATCCCCAATATGACCTAATCTATAATATCATAGATATTTGGGATTTGTTTGATCACGAATTTTTTATTTGTAATAGATTTTATTAAATAACTATTATTCAATTTTAAGATATATAAACCATTTTTATTTATAGTTTTACCTACTAATATATTTCTCAAATGTATCAAACATTCATTTTCATTAAATTGTACATTGTAACCATTTTTGTATAATACAGAAATGAAATAATATTTCTAGTGGTTTTAGCAAAATACAAAATAGAATTTAATCTCAAAATATGTCTGGCAGATAATCTAAGCTTGCAAGAACCTCTGGATTAACAGCAACTGTTGCTCCATTAGCTATTCTCAAAACGATCTCATCTCTCAATAATAATGAACTATTTCGTATCATCTGCAAAAACACACACACATGAGATATAACTGTTGAATTTAAAATCTAGCAATGATAATAAAAATAACACTTAATTTATAATCAATCATCATACAGTTATATGTACCTTCTCAAGATCTTTAAGTTATTGAGGACAACTCCTTTTTAAATATCTTAATTCCCCACAAAAAAAAATTCTTTTGAAATTTGCCTTGTCATCCTTAAAAGTATTACTATACAACACTTGTAAAACCTTGAGGATATCATAAGCATTCGAAATATTTTCGTACTTACTTTGAAGTTATTCATTCATTGATGCTAGCATATAGCTTCAAGCTCTTCTATTATCCTCTCACCATTTATAGAACATTTATTATTAAGTGGTTCCATTAAATCCAAGACATAGACAATATTATCAAAATCAAGAACAATTCTTAGATTTCTTATCCAATCCTTGAAATTCGATCATGTTAAAATATTATTTTTCATGATCTTAAAGGGCACTTGATTTAATATTTTTGTGTGAATTTTGTTATCACAATTTTCTTGAGAAACTGAAAAGAAACAAAAATAGATTATTAGTGATCTATATCATATAAATCAAATAGTATGAATTATCTAATTCAAACAAATTTAAATTATAACAATTAAACATTTTAAATGTTATTATTATACACTAATCATATTAGTTTATACTATTTACTATGAATCCTACACTCTCTAAATTAGGATTCAAAAGTTTTGTTAGAATCTTTGATAATTAGTAAGGAATCAACTTCTTATCAAAATTAATCAGTCTCACACAATAGAAATCTTGGTTAAATAATTTCGATAAGTAGAAAACTCCTTTCCTTTTACATCCCATGTAAAGTTTGATTCATTTTCTTTGCTCTAACTTTGGATATCTCATATAATAGAAATCTTTGTATCCTTAAATAGTTAAATCTAAACCATAATGCTTTCTTAAGATGTTATTTTTATCTTTTTTTTCATATAATAGAAATCTTGGTCAAGATGAATATACACCCAAGAACCAGATAATTAAATTTCATAGCACAAATATCATACCCCTCACATAATAATAATCATGGGATACAAATTTATGCTAAAGAATTCATAGTTATCCCACTATGAGAGGCAAAAATTTAATAATTTATTAAGGAGTCAATGTGCATGTAAATTTTACAAGTGTTATGCAGATGTTATAAACACATAAATTATTAACATGTGGTTTTCATAAAACCCACTTATATTCATATATAGCAAACCATTTACTATATAAATTTTGTTAAAAACCTTTTTTTTCTTATTATTAATCAATCATCTTATGAATGAATATTGTTTCTAGCAAATCCATATAATATTTACTCATCTCTTAAATGAATATTATTAGTAACAACCGAATTTAATATTTATTGATTTAATGAACAAATATTATTAGTAACTAATATATTTAATATTTATTCATTTAATGAATAAATATTATTTCAACCACATATATATAATATTTATTCATTCAATGAATTGTCTTACAAGAATTTTTGGTGTTTGTGTTTGTATAAATTTTTTTTTAGATAACTAGTCAAACTAAAAACCTTATTTTGCTCATTGAAATTTTTTCAATCAATTAAATAACATTAACTAATTAAACTAAACTAACTGATTACTGATCTAATTAATTTATTACGTTGACATGATTAACATGTCTCATCAATATTAGTAGTAATAATTACTAATTTTAACTAACAAATCTAATTTATTTTAAACTAAGCCTAATGTTTTGTTTCTAACTAAATACATTTCTACACATATCTATATACAAAAACATGTATAAAATAAATATATTAAAATATGTGTAATAAGTGCAAACATACATATCAAATATATATCCATACGCTTAGTCAAATGTATTAACTTTGAAAATATATACAAATATATTTTTTCATGCATTTAATTTTAAAATAAATACATAAACAAAACATTATGACTTATGTATGCATTCAACCAATTTAAATACATATTACATGTAATCATAATTGTATTAATAAGCAAAAACTCAATTTATTCCGCATATGAACTCACTAAAATCATTATTTAGTTTTATATACAAACCATGGTCATATTTTCATATTTTAATGAAAATGAACACAACATTTTTGTGTAAATTTTCAAATTTTCAACCATAAATATCTATATATGCAAATCTCATTACACATGTACTTAATGCATCAACATTTGGTGCATTTATATGTTTAACAACATTGTAAAATGGGTACAAAACCTTTTGTGCAAAAATCTATTTTCATATACAAACAAATATATGTTTAGATATATACATACATATACACACACACACACATATACACTAATATCTTAGCATACACATATCCAGTGTATCAACAATTGATACATTCAATTGTCAAACAAATTAAATACATTAAATCAATTTGAAAACCAATTTTTCAACACTTAATTATCATGGCCAAAAATTATGGATTTATGAAAATAAAACATTTCCATTTCCAAACATCTAAAATCAAGTTAATATCACCATTAACAACACTTTAATTTAGATGAAAACAATTTTCCATCAATATTTACACATGTCCCAAAACCAATCAAATATGGATTTAAATATTTTAACATCCATTTTCACATTCTAACACCAAAAGGAACAAAAATAACACAATTGATGATCATATTAACATCAAACGCCAATTGACCACCAATTATCCAAGAATTCATCTTTATGAGTTCTAAACTCATTAACACATGTCAATACATGTTTTCAACTCAACCATGGTTCCAAAATTACATAAGTCATCATCTAATCACATTAGAAATTGATGGAAAACAATTTCCCACTAGGAACCACACTTAGCCAAATGTTACCCATGTATTTTCTTTTTATGGAATCAAACAAAACACAAGCCAATAATCATCAAAGAAATCATCCAATCATGCTCTTATACCAATTCAAGGAATCTATGGCTTAATCATGCAAGAATTTAAGTTTTTCATCTAGCATCCTATGCTAAATTCCATGGAAACAAATGAAAAATCAATGAAATCAAGTTAGGACTTAATTAGGTTACCTACCTAGCTTATTAATTTGATGAATTCAAATCTCAAAACCATGAGACCTCTTCAATTAGCACCATCCCCATGCATTTCAAGGCCATTTTTGTGTAAAGGAAGATGCTTTATTTTTAATCTCTATCCATCAAAAAATAGAAAAATAAAGCCTATATATATTTTCCATTAATATACAATTAAGATAAATTCATATTTATCTAATAAATAATATTATTTTAATTAGCTTTTATGTGATACAAACCCATCTACGATAGATGGATGGACCAATGAGCATTAAACATATTTATGCAAATTTGGACAAATCAAAATTTGCCAAGTGTTTAAATATTAACCATTAATATCTATAACACTTATCTCTTTCTTTAACAATTAAAAAAATAAATAATTAACTAATAAATTAATTAATATTATAATTTTTTATAAATCCATAATTATAATACATTTACCATAATATCATTAGTCAATTTACATATAAGGATAAAATGATAATTTTAATCCAAATTAAATAATTTAATTTAGATTGTACTATTTTATATTAAAATCATATTTTAACATATTTGATAATTTCAATTATCAATTTTGGCATGTAATTAATATTAAATTACATTACTATATCACAGAGGGGTAAAAGGATAATTTTATCTAAATTAAATATTTTAATTTAGATTTGCTCATTTTATATTAAAATCATATTTTAACATGTTTAATTATCTCAATTATCTATGTCGTATGCAATTTACATTAAATTACATAAATATATCACATATATATAAATTTTTTAACTCTTTAAAGAATAATAAATATATATAATATTCATATATATTTATTTTGGCCTTTTATATTATCTCTAAAAGTGTTGGTACTCTACAAATAATATTTTATCTCTTCTCATATTCAGAAATAGACAAAGATTTTGGTGTGACCATAAAGGTTCATCATGACTTAACTGTAAGTATATACCAAATATTTCTGCTTTGAACTTTTCAGTTTTGAATACTTTGAAAACTTAATGACTATGGATAGTATCTAGTAATGAGCTATAATCCCTAAATCACGATGAAGAAATTCTTTATAAAACATTTCATTGATTGTATATACCATGTGGGTTATATCTTTCTATTGTCTAATCCTATTTGAGTAACTGAAATATCAAAATCTTAATCTCAATTTATTTATGAATCGTTGATCAATATATCATAAATACGTCCCCACGAACTCTTCACGTGACTATTATATTGTTATGGCTATGAACTTATTTTTTAGACATCCATCGACATTCGATTAAAAACTTATCGTGAATAAAGTCAATGAAAATTCTTAATTCAATTTGTCGAGCCAACAGATCATATCTTGATCATCAACTAAACTCCTATATGAACACACATAATCAAATAGACTTTAACATATAAGATACAATTACTCCTGTACGTATACATTATATGAACTTTATGCATCTATACCAAACCCGATTCAAACATCTTAAGTCAAAAACTACATCGTACACTAGTATAATATTTCTATAAATAATTAACTACATGCATACCATGTGATTTATCAATGTTTGATCACGTTCGATAAATAGTTCTCAACTATAAATTTATACTAGTGCCCTTATGACAATACTCATATTCAGCCTCACTTATATCATCTTATGATATCTATAGGCCGTATTCAATATACCTATTGTGTGATACAATTACCCAATCAATACCAAATATACAGAAAATGCTTTTGATACATTCATTTAACTATTAAAAGAATTTATCATGACAATTCACATACATTTTTATATTATTGTATAAACTTATAAAGGAATCAGTAAATATATATATAAATAAAGAATAAATTCTTTCATTAATGATTAAGTTTAATAGAAGATCACAAGTCTTGAAACCAATAATATGAATGGTTTCTAAGGCATACACTAACAGCCTTTTCATATGTAGACCTGCCAGGCTTTAATACTTTAATACATTTTTTAGGTCATAACTAGTTAAGTCCGTCATATATGCACCCAGGCAATATAATTATAGGAAGCTAGAAATCACAACAAAAGGCATTAATAGATTTCAGTTGAAAGAAAAAAGAAAAAGGCATATCATACCCTATGCATCCACTAGCTCATGAAGTCTACAACATCAAAGAGATCAGTCTAATACATATCTTTGGCCTTTTCAAGGCTTATCCATTTTGCTCCAACGTTAAGTAGAGGCAACAGATGTCCAAAATACACACACTTTGATTAGAGAAGCTCTTCTGGGAGAATGGCTAAGGTAAAGACTGTGAAATTAACAAAAAAAGGATAGGACTTTGATTAGTCACATTCATTATTTTAACATGCTAAAATTTGGTATTAAAGCAGAGATATATACTCCTAATACATGGTTAATAAGATTAGAGGCAATTATTTTAATGTTGATGAATAAGGAATGCAGATACTGGCTAGGTTGGATTGGATACTTGAAAGATATATTTATACGAGTAAAAAAAAATTCCTATTATAAAGAAGAACTATCAAAGTTTTTACAGAGACTAAAACCCCCTTCAGGTGAGTGTAAATAACGAGTCAAAAGTTGTAGGTCACGGTGACTAAGAGTTTCCTCATGATCAATCTATTATTAGATAAAGTCCTATCCTTTATAGGCTATCGACCTACGAAGAAGACTCAAGAACAAAGATAGTGGATATACTCAATACATGGGTAGTCAAAAAAATTCAAGGAATATGAGAGGCTATAAGTGGAAAATTCATAGACAAACAAAGAATTAATTGGAAACCAAAGAAACTTCATCTAAAAGTAACCATTTCAAAATTTGATAATTATTTGGGTATAGATAAAATTTTAAATTGGTTGTTGAAAGTAAAACATTTCTTTGAATATTTATAGATACCTGAGGAAAATGGGTTAGATCAATGGCTTATAGGTTTAAAGAAAGAGTGGTCATTTGGTGGGATAGGATGTAAGAAAGCAATAGGAGAGAGAGTAGAGTGCTTGTGCAAACTTGGTATAGGATATGATAGATGTTGCAACCTAAATTCTTGCTACCCAACTATGAATAAAATTTATTTATTTAGTATTAGAGATGTAGGTGAGGAAAAATCAATGTATAAACACACCATTGAGTTTATAAGATTAATAAAGAGAATTGATTTGAATGAAACTATGAGTCAACAAGTCGCTAGGTGTTTAGATGGGTTGAGATTGTCAATTAGTGATTAAATTGGAGTACAAATGGTAAGCCCAATGATTAAAGCAAGAAATTTGGCTTTAAAGGCCAAGAGAATTTTACAAGAGTAGGGAAACTAATTATCAAAGTCTAGTTAAACTTTCTCTAGTTCTTATACAGGTGGTTCCACAAATAAGAAAGTACAAGATCATAGTAGGTCTACAATTAAGAATGTGGTAGGTAAGGCTGTGTATTATGAGTGATAGTTGGAATAAGAGAACATCCTTGAAAAAGGGGTTGCTATTAATGCATAGGCAATCAAGGATCAACGTCCTTATACTCTACCATTTTCAAGCAAATGCTTCAAGTGTAATCAACGAGGGCACAAATCTCATTAGTGTCTATTAAGAAAGAATGAAGCTTTGATTGAACAAGGAGAGGAAGATGTGAAGGAAGTCATATGTGATTCGTATGATAAAGATAAAAGTGATGACAATGGTAAAGATAAAGATGTCAAATATGCAACTCAATTTAGGGATGAAGGAGAAAATGTCGATGAGGGAGTTATTGTCCTAGAAAATTCACTATTATATTTAAAAGTTACAACACAAAAATATAATGGTAACACTTAAGAGGATTTTACTCAAAAAGCAAAAGTTAAGAATGCTAAGGATGAGATAACATTGATGTCAAAACTGCTATAGCAAGCTGGGGATGAAAGTAAATCACCTCATAATATAACTCGTAGTTTGATACTCTTTAGAAAGAAGATGAAAGAGGTTATTCTAAAGAAGCATTATCTCACTTACTATAATGATTCATGTAATCAATACAATTTCCATTCAAAGATTGCTAAGGCAAGGACCAAAGAGGAGAATGATGAAGAGAAGCATGTGATTAGGAAAATGATATTGGCATCTAAGCAAGAAGAGCCAAACCAAAGACATAAGTTATTTTAAAGCCAAGCCAAAGATGTAAGTTATTTTGGACTAAGTACATACTTTAAGCTCTGGTTTTTAATGTGATAATTGATAATGGTAACCAAGAAAACATTATCGGGAGAGAGACAACTCAGAAGCTTCAATTCTAAATAGAGAAGCACCCAAATCCTTAGACCATTAGGTGGATTAAGTCTAAAAGAAACATCAAAGTAAATGAACGATGCAAAGTTTCATTCTCTATTAAAAAGCACCGAGACGAAGTATAGTATGATGTGATTGACATAGATGCTTGTCATATATTATTTGGTAAGGCGGGCCAAGTTGACAACTAGGCGGGCTAAGTTGACAACTAGGTCAAGCACTTGAGCAAAGAGAACATATATCGATTAGAAAAAGGAGATGTATGATATATATTTTTACTCTTATCTAAAAGGTCAAACCCCAAAGTTACTTTAAGCATCCTCGACCAAGACTATTCGAAGTAAAGAAATTCAAGATGAACCCGAGGAGACTAAAAGGATGAATTTGTTATTAGTGAGAGGATTGTTAATTAAGGAGAAAGAACATGACTTAAAGTTAAGAAACCACCGTTAGTGAAGTTTCTAAAGGTTGTCAATGATGATCTCTTTAAGTATGACCATTGGTATTATTGGGGGTTAATACTGAAAGATGTTTTTCTTCATTCTGAAGTTAATTAGCTTCAACCAACTTAGGTGGTAGATCATTTATAGCCTATCAGTGAATAGATCATGATTAGATTATTGGGTGGTGAGGTTGTTCCTATATTAGGGATCACATAGGGTACAAACTTGTATCGGATTAAGCTATAGGATTACATAGGCTAACTTGGAATATAAGGTGACATTGGGGGTATCAAAGCATATTCCAAGACCAGAGGTTACTTGTAGGGTTGGCTGGATATGCCAATTGGCTTAGGTAATATTCCTAACACTCTTGACCCAATTATAAATAAAGTACTTTATTGTTTAGGATAACACATATCTGTTTGGAGGTGACATGTAAAATATTTTGAGTATCAAAGTACTAAATCTTCCAAGGAATTTGAGCAAATACCAAGTTCTTACAATAATACCTTGGCTGATTTGGTTTATTAGATAACATTTAGTGGTCAATATGGCAAGACCAATAATAGTAGGTTAAAGGTATACTTCAAGTGAAAGTTTAGGAGAGACAAAGAACATTTTATTTTCATTAGTGTGGAAGATTTCTAGGGGGGGTAGATATTGTAGATATGATTTACTTGGCCAAAATGGAGACAGCCAGGAATGAAGTTGACTCTAGTGAATTGACAACTAAGAAACATGGTTGGTATATTAGTGAATCTATAAAAGGGTTAAGTTTTGAATTTACAAGAAACTTGAGGTTGAATTTTTTCAAGTGGAGGAGAATGACATAGGCATCACCTTAGAAATAGTAAAAAGAAAAGTAGTGAAAGAAAAAATATTATAATGAAGGAGAAATAGAAAAAGGCAGCAGGCAAGTGAAGCTTCGATTGAACGAATTCCATAATTCGTTCGATCGAATCTTAGGAAAAATTTTTCAAGGAGTCTAGAAAAGTTTGTTAAAATGAAATTGGGAACCAAATTTTGCAAAGGCCCAAAAGAAACTTATTTAAACAAATTCTTCGATTAATTTAAATGAATCTAGGATTAGAAGTTTTTCAAATAGGGTTACAAATTTTGGTCAAACAAACTCTTTGATTCATTCCACCGAGTTGGTACTAATATGATAATTTTACCCTTTTGTAATTTTATTTTAATATTATTTTTGTTAGTGTATGCCCTAGAAACCATTCGTATTGTTAGTTTTAGGGCTAGTGATCTTATATAAATATTAGTTTATTAATGAAAGAATTATTCTTTATTCACATACATTAGCTCTTTTCTTCATATTGGCATGCTCATATATAAAGAATATATGTGAATAGTCTAAATATTTTTATTTAATGATTAAATGAAATTATCAAATTGTTCCTTACGTACGTGATTTAGATTAGACAACTATATCACATAGTAATCATACTAGTTGCCTCCTAATGATATCATATGATGATATATGTAGATTGACAATATGGGTATTGTAAAAAGTGTATTAGTATGGATTTATAGTTTGTAAGCTATTGATTGAACTGGGCTACATATTGACAAATCACATGGTATGCATGTAATCAATGATGTGTCAATAGATTGTAATAGTGTGCGATGTAATCCTTAGACTTGAGACATTTAGAATCGGACTCTGTATGATGGGTATATTTCATATGGTGTATACGTGCAGGGCTAATCACACTTTGTATAAGAAGCCAATTTGGGTATGCTTTATTCATATAGATGTTCGGTTGACAGTCAAGATGGGATTCATTGACTCAACACTATAGACTGAGAGTTTTGGTTGAATACATTCGAAGTGAATTCCTAAACGAATGTCGATATGATGTCTGGATTTTAAGTCTTTGGTCAGAACAATCATGACATATAATTCACAATTCGTATAGATATCAAGATTAGGGTTTTGACGGACTATGAACCCTTACTCGATCAGGATATGACAATGGAGGGATACTACCCACACTTTATGTGCAATTATTGGAGATTTGATGAAGACACTTCGTCTTCATGACTTAGAGACTATGGCGCATAGCTAGACACTAACCATAGTCATTAGGTATCGAAATGTTCAAAATCGAACTATTTAGAGTCGAAGTGTTCGACATTAACTCTCGCTTAAGTTATGGTGAACCTTCACGATCCACCCAATTCCTTTAGTGTTCTCATAAAGAAAGAGAAAATAAAATATTATCGAGAGAGGGTTGGCGACCTCATGATAACTAGAAATGCCAAAATAAATACATATAATCGTTATATGTATTTATTATTCTTTAAAGTGTTAAAGAAGTGATATTTTGATATCATATAATAATTTAATGTAAAGTACATGACCCAAAATGATAATATTGATTATCAAATATGTTATAATGTGATTATAAGATAAAATG
>JAVXUL010036242.1:0-11207 GCA_035590515.1 Trichilia minutiflora
TGGGCTTGGTTGTATCACATAAGTGTCCCATTATTTTATATTATTTATTAGATAAATACACAAATATAAAATAATGGGAAAATAAGTAAAAATCACCACTTTTGGGTCTCTTCTTCCTCCTTGAACGTGGGCAGCCATGGGAGCAAGCTTAGGGAGGGTTTTAAGTGAAGAGAGCTCATGGTTTTGAGCTTCAACTTCAACAAATCAAAAGACTTGCAAGGTATGCACCTAAAACCCTCATTTGCACTCATTTTGCACCTTGTATGTTTCATTGAAAAGCATGATTTTAAGCTTTGTTTCCTAGGGAGAGAAACTTCAATTATGCATGTATTAGGCCATTAGAAACCAACACCAACCGCCTACGGTTTGTACTTATTATGTTAAGATCCTTTATATTACGGTCGGATTATCTAATAAACCGGCCTGTAAGTATTCTCATTCTTGTAAATGCTTCTGTTTGCTTTAATGATAAATGTGGGTGATATATTTATATAGCTTCATCAAACCAAGTCTTGGTTCATCTGACTGCATATTAATCCGGGACAGATAATTTGAATGTGTCGCCTACACTCATTTCTCAGCAATGAGTTTTTTAAGTCGTTCATTCGACAACATCATCCGAGTAACATTCGAGCTATGTGCACATGCATTATCTTGAGCGGGGTCTTTGACACGATTTTCTCTAAGTCCTTTATTTGGACATTTCCCCTTAATGGGTGAGCTCTTTATTTGGATATATCTCTATTGGTTTCTCATTCGGTTGGTTTCCCCAAATGGACGTATCCTTTACTTGGATATATCTCTATGAGTTTCTTATTCGGATGGTTTTCCCGAATGGAAGTATCCTTTATTTGGATATATCTTTATGGGTTTCTTATTCGGATGATTTTCCCGAATGGACGTATCCTTTATTTGGATATATCTTTATAGGTTTCTTATTCGGATGGTTTCCCCGAATGGACGTATCCTTTATTTGGATATATCTCTATTGGTCTCTCATTCGGATGGTTTCCCCGAATGGATGTATCCTTTATTTGGGTATATCTCTATTGGTTTCTCATTCGGATGGTTTCCCCGAATAGACGTATCCTTTACTTGGATATATCTCTATGGGTTTCTTATTCGGATGGTTTTTCCGAATGGACGTATCCTTCATTTGGATATATCTCTATTGGTTTTTTATTCAGATGATTTTTCCGAATGGAGTATCCTTTATTTCGATATATCTTGATTGGCTTCTTCTTCAGGTGGTTTTCCCGAACGGGCAATGGACGAACCTTTATTTGAAGTTCTGTATTTGGATATCTTCCCCGAACGGATGAACCCTTCGTCAGAATATTCTCTAATCCATCCGGATGTTCTCCCCTAGTAGATGAATCCTTTATTGGGATATTTGGAAAATTATCTAAGTTATCCACTCGGATATCTTTTTATGCAGATGGTTTCTCACTCGGATATCTTCATTCAGAAGGCTGTTGCTCGGATATCTATTCCTGTAGACTTTTTCACTCGGACATCTCTTCACTCAGCATCTTCTCACTCGGAGGTATTCTCATTCGGATTGCTTGTGCTCGGATAGTTTTACTCGGATAGTTTCATCAAATCCAGAAGTCATTTGGTTATTTCTTGAAAGTTGGGTGTTCTTTTTACTACGGAAGCTTCTTTTTAAGTATTGCCCTTAGAAAAGTATTACAAAGTACACTGTTCTGATTGAAATAAAGCAGAATGTGTATACCAAAGTGGAAGTTTCATTAATCAGAGCATATTATTACAATCCGTGTTATTACAGAACGCTCAGCCTATGTTATTACAGAATATTCGACCCCTATTGGGTCTTATCTACACTTGAGGGGTTTTGAAGGACCGGACTCGCCTATGCCCTCTTCAGTTGCTTCGAGGCAAAGGTGTTCTCTTTATCAGTTTCCTGGCATCGCTCTGATCGTCTCGCCTCATCGAGCATTTGCTGCATCATTTTTATCTCCAGGAGTGTGCCTGCAACCAGAGAAGAGCATTAGTAACGAGGGGGCTTACAAGTGCAAAGTGAGGGGAAACCCGATGCGACCAGTGGGTGAGCTTAGGGATGGACCCACAACATTAGCTGCACTCGAAAAATCACTATATTTGGAGAGGTGCACCAGGAAAATGAAGAGGAAAACCCCTGCATATCTGGACACTCCCCGACTGATTAATACCCCCGGAATCTGACTTCCCATGTGTACATGTTTGGCATGAGTGCCTGTGAGATTGACCATCCTTCTAACAAGGATCTCCATGAGGATTGACAGCAGGATGTCATAAGAAGTTAGGATAAAATTCCAGAGGTACTGGGTTCTACAACTAAACAAGAGATTCATCAGTCGATTGAAGACAGAAAGAACATCAGGGCAAGAGGAGCAGAGTGAGTATTCTGGGAAGTTTGAGAAAAGCATTCAACCATGGCTTTTACAATCTTGCTCAAAGGAGGGGAGGTATTTATAGGCAAAGTCTGGGAGATTGCGACCGTTGGTTTTGATCCAACGGACCAGAAAATGCCACATCACCCGAAATTAGAACGTCAAAAGTCAGCTCTCTTCGAAATTCAAATAAGGTGAGATCCGTCCCGATATGCAATTATGACGGTCCAAAAACCGCGTATTCCTAGATTGGCTCAGCAATGGAGAGAAGACATGTGCAGGACGATTGCGTTCCAAAGGAGATAACAGAGACGTAGCATCAGTTGAGCCAGCCGAGCAGAAACTGCACAGTTTTCAATTAAATTAATTATTTAATTAAAAACTGGAGGGCTTAGTGTTGGGGGATTTTATCGAGGCCCATTTCAGCGACCCAGACCCGTCTCCACGTCCTTATCCAAGCCCACCACATGCACATATCTAGCAGTCTCCCTTATACGGTATCGTTCTGAGAAGCTGGTCAAGCCAACAGTAAGGTAGCCTAATCGCCTCGGGCACTCTGACCGAGACAACCAGTCAGGGACTCTTCTTCGAAGTCATGCACTGACAGCTTGCATTCGGATCGGAGCCTTCAACGATATGTTCCCTCGGAGTCGGGAGGTCGGATCAACGGTCTACTACGCGACAGTCCAGATCTGCAGGCACTCAGGGTATGCTAGTCCCCGCCCTTCTGCCTCCGGGCGACACCGAGGCTAGACTCTGCAACATCAAAGCCTCCCGAGAGTCAGGGGACTTCATTCTTGGAAGAGCTGGTAGTTCCGGTCGAAAGTATATACACTCGGGGGCTCGGGTATGATGTTGTCAGGAACAGTGTCACAATTCCCCACACCCTATAACCTTGCAACAGTTTACCCTGGGCACGTCAGCCATGCAGCAACACGTGTCCAGTGATACGCACTCCAAGGTTTACTATATACAGCATCCAATAATCAAGAGAAAAAGAGGACAGAAAACAGAGAGAGAGGATTTTTCACTGAACAGACAGATTGACGAAAACAACATCGAGAGAAACCTACTGTGAGATTTTCTTTGAACCTTTTTAGTGCATACTGGCATCATATTCAGGGATAGAACATTCCATGTCATTCATACTCTTCGTGCATCATTACTTGCTTGCATGCACATCTATTGCACACACCAAGTAAAAACCTCTCTGACTTAAGCATCGGAGGATTTTCACCGGGAAACCGGCTTTACCCCTGAGGTGCTCTGTGTGTTTTGCAACTCCAAGCTCAGGGATGAGAAGAAGACAAAATCTGCTGGTGCTGGAAGTCGTGGACGAGGCCGATTTCTTGCATCAACAATATATATATATATATATATATTATAAAAATTAATAAAAATAACAAGTAAAAATTGTTATTAAGAAAAAATATATATTGGTCCTCAATATTTTATATAATAACAAGTAAAATTATTTTTTAATATTTTTATTATAAATAGGTCTTTGATATTATCTTTTTTTAATCAAAATTTATTTGTTACAAATAATTAAATTATATATATTTTTTATTATTGTCTTATAAAGTAAGAATCTATTCGTTACTAACCCATCATTATAATGTTGGACTAAAAGAAATTATTACATAAAAATTAAATAATATTTATATTTAACTTATAAAATCATATATCTTTTTAAATTTTAACAAAAATTTTATTACTCATTTCTATTATTTTTATATTAAAAATTATAAATACCTATTTAACTATTTACTTATATTATAAACTTTGAAACACTCATTTGAACTTATTATTCATGTTAATAAATAATAATTTTGTTTGATTGTATTTTTACAATGATATTTTTGTATTTTTAATTGATAGAATTGTAACAAAAATAACATTATAATAATATTCATTAAAAAAATCTCTCATTTAATTAATTTTATTACTATTTTACTATATTAATTTTTCTCTTTTTCTAAAAAATATTTTAAAAACAAGTAATGTTACTCATTCTAAAAATATAACTCAAATAAAATAGTATTTATTTATTGGTTAGTGGAAGGATGTACTAAATAATTTTAAAAATTATAAAAATTTGTCATCCAACAACTATATGCCAACTCACCTACTAGTTTATTTGAATTCAATTTTTGTATAAGTAACATTATTGATTTAAAATATACTATGATGTTAAGTATCCAAATAATCATCCCACCTATATATGAAGTAGGCTAGTACTGATTTATAAGAGAAAGAGAGTAGGGATGTTGTTATATATACAAAACTGAAGGCTATATGACATTAGTTGTTATATATTCTACGTCATTTATTATTAATTCTATTAATTTTGTTTTTTCTATTAATCAATGCAATCATGCCACCTTAATTTAAACATAAAATTTTATAAAATAAAATTATATTTCTAGTATTACTCTATCTTCTTTAACTATCGTCATTTTTCTTGTTTTTTCTATCTCAATCTCTTGGTAATACTAATAATATATTACAAACAATCAGTCCACCAAATCAATTATGGATTTTGATAATAACATGCTGCAAAAAAATAACACGTATCAGGGAAAACATTATTCTGTAACATTTATCTTTTTTTTTTAAAACATGGATGTTGCTATATATCCCTGGGAATTTGATTAGGTGAAGTGTATAATGGATTTATGTGCCTTCATCATTGATACGATATTTAACCTAAATTCAATCATGCATCATAAATTAATGCAATGCAATAAATTATTCTAAGTGGGCCAACATTAGGTGGGTGTTTTTGTCGACTCAATATTTAGTTTACTTCGGCTTTTTTATATAATTGAATATGTTTATTTTTACCATATTCTATTCATATTATTGTGAAACTTGGTCGATTTTCTACCAACTAACAACAAATTCACAGTAGGTGTTACATATATGAATAGAGTATGAATAATTATACTAATTAAAAAAATTTCAGGGATGGTTTGGTGGTGGGGGTTGATCCTGTGAACTTCAAGGTTTTAGGTTTAATTCCCACTGTAGGATGCTCTTTGTTGAAGGGTCAATGAGGTTAGGTTAAGGGTTTTATCTTACATTTGGTATTACCGTGTGTAGTCCCTATGCACGTACCCTGTGATTTAGGATGGTTGTCAAGTGATCCATGAGGTCCCGTCTCTAAGGGGTGCGCCGGTCCCGTGCTCGGCTGGACGCCTCAGTGATGGCTGGGTGTAAGAGTTCCTCTGTATACAAAAAAAAAAATTATACTAATAAATCACATTATGTAAATTTTGAAGAAAGACTATAACTTTATCCGATAATAACTATTAAATAGCAAAAATAAAAAGTAGTAAAAAATAAAGAACTCATTAGAATTTAATAAGGTTCTGCCAATTATACCTATGTCCTTGGAAACCACCAAATTCCACCAAATTAATATTTTACAATCTCAAAATATTACAAAGAGAGAAAGAAATTTAAGAATAACTAAACTAAAAAAAGAAGGCTCCTTTTATAGAATTAGGAATCTTCTCTATTTCTATATCTAATGAATGTAGGATATGGGTATTTATAGTTTTAAAAGCCTTCGTTATTCTTATACCTAACCAATATGGAATATGAGCTACAAACTAACAAATCTTCATCTTGACAATTTTTCATATCTTTAAATCTATCACAAATCTAAACTTTGATAGTGTCCTCAAATGCCAATCATTAAATTTTGTCAATGTTGATTAAGTCCAAACAATATTGAAACTTGATTCTAGTAATAACTTTTATCATCACATCAACAACATTCTTAGTGGCATGAATCTTATAGATTATTACTCCACCTTCTTCGAAAATATCTTGTACAAGTGATATCAAATATCAATATGCTTTGTCTTAGCATGATAAACCTGATTCTTTGATCAATGAATAATACTCTGACTATCACAATGTATTTTGACTTGCTTTTGTCTTTCTTAGTTCACTAAGCAATCCTTAAAATCAAATTGCCTGCTTCACAGCCTCTATAATTGTTATGTACTTTGTTACTGTAGTAGACAAAGTAACTGTTGATTATAAGATAGACTCTAACTAATTGGTGCCTTTATAAGAGTAAACACATAACTAATAGTTGATTGATGTTATCCAAATCACCAACGGAGTTAGATTCACACTATCTAACTATATATTAACCATTCTACTTATCCTACCTAAATATCAATTCAACATCTACAGTGTTCAGAATGTACTATAAAATTTATTTCGTAGCTTGCCAATATTCCTTTCTAGGATCATGAATATACTTGCTCTTAACCCGAATTGCTTGTGAAATGTTAGGCCATGAACATACTATAACGTACATCAAGCTACTAATGACATTTACATGAAATACTTTCATCATATATTCTTATTCTGCTTTAGTTTTTAGAGACATAGATGCACTAAGCTTGAAATGAGGAGCAAGTGGAGTACTAACAAGTTTTGACTTCTTATTTATACCAAAACACTTCAGTACTTTTCTTGGATATTATTTCTGTGTCAAATAAAGTCTCCCCAATTTTCTATCTCTATTTATCTCCATGTTGAGTATCTTTTTCGCTTCACCTAGATACTTTATCTCAAGCTTCTTGTTCAATTGAGTCTTTAGTTTCTCAATTTCTTCCTAACTCTTAGAAGCTATCGGTATATCATTAGCATAAAGAAGAAAATTTATGTAGGATATGTCTTGTAACTTGCACAAATACACACAGTGACTATATTTGGTTCTTGTGTACTTTTGCCCATTGTAAACTGATCAAATCATTTGTAACATTACCTTGGAGATTATTTCAATCCATGCAATGATTTTTCAAGTTTGCACACCATATTTTATTTTCCAACAACTTTGAACCCTTCTAGATGAGTCATGTTGCTTTTTTGTTCCATTTCTCCTGTAAAAATGTAGCTTTTACATCCAATTGAGCTAGTTATATCCAACTATGCTATCAAAGTATAATTTGAGTAGACCAATGCTTTATAATTGGAGAAAATATTTCATTATAATTAATTTCCTCTATTTGAGCATAGTCTTTAACCACCAATCTTGCTTTCCAGCCAACATCATTCCTGTCAAGAAATTCATCTTTCTTTACATATACCCATATCCATCTAATTACTTTCTTTCTTCTTCGAATAACTAGCTAGTTTTCACGGTTGATTATTTTGAAAGGATTGCATTTCTTCAGTCATAGCTATCCTCTACTTTTTTCTTCTAAACTTTAGACTACTTCATTATAAGTGACAAAAATATCATCATTTTCAATTGAAAGTGTATAAGCCATCACATTTGTATAGTAAGCATGTTCTTGTGTTTTTCTTATTGGCTTTCTCAATGTAATTAGTAAATATTGTTGTAGAGATTCTTTGTTCTAAAATCTCTTGTTCATTTGACTCCTCTTGTACCATAGGAGTGTCTACATCTATTTCTTTAGTTGATAGGATAATAATTCTTCTTTCAAACTCCACATATTTTGGAGTACCATTTGTCTGCTTAGCAATTTTCATTGTCATCTTTTTAACATGGTAGATTTATCAAAGTTAACATCCTTATTAAAGATTATTTTCTTTGTCTTGAGACACCAAAACTAATATCCTTTCACATCAAAAGTGATCCTAATAAAGATCACTTTCTTTGCTTTTGGATCTAACTTTGATTCCTTAATAATATTTAGTGGAATCAAATAAATGTAAAGAATCATAATTTATAATAGATTTCCCAAACCATTTCTCCAACGGCATTTTGCCACCAATATTTGTAGATAGTAGATGATTGAAGAGATGACCTGCATATGTTATTGCCTCAGCCTAAAATTCTCTACCTAATCCAGTATTGGATGATATACACTGAACATTCTTTAGTAATATTTAATTTATAAATTCTATCACCCTATTCTATTACAGTATATCCTTGATTGTGAAGTGTCTTAATATCTTTATTTTTCATAGGCTCTAAAAAATGGATCACTTTTATATTCTTTACCATTTTCTATTTGGAGATGTTTAATCCTTTTGCCTATTTGAGGAAAACTTCCAATACTTTATCTTTTGACTTCATTGAATACACTAATACTCTTTGAGAAAAATCATTAACAAAGGTTACAAAATAGTATTTTTCTTCTAAAGAAACTATCTTAGAAGGTCCTTACACATAAGAGTGAATATAGTCCAAAATACTCTTAGTATTATGGGTTGTTGTATTGAATTTCATCCTTGTTTTCTTTTCTTTGATGTAATGCTCATAGAAATCCAATTTGTAGGCTTGTATACCTTTCAACAATATTTGATTTACTAGAAATTTCAAGGATTTTTCACTTATATACCCCAAGTGCATATGTCATAACTTGACTGTTTCTATCTCTTGATCATTAATAAAAGTTGTTAGAACTATCTCAGTAATTATACTAGCTTAATCATGGTACAAGTTATTACTTTTTTAAATTCCTTTCATAACTACTAATGCATCAGAGATTTTTTTCGATCCCTATTTTTTGCTATTACTATAGAGCCCTTTGATTTTAGAGCTCTTACAAAAATGATATTTTTCAAAAACCAGGCATATATCAAACATCTAACAAAATTTTATTGGATCTATCCTGATTCATTAAGCAAATTAAGCCAATCCCATATGTGGTAAAAGAATGATCATTTATTGTGTAGACAACTCCACCTTCTTGTTCTAGAAATCAAAGAAGTAATCTTGATTGGAATACATATGATAGCTTATTAGAATGGTATTGACAACCTTATTTAGTGGGAGTTGATTACGTTATTTAGTGTTGTCTTATTTAGTCCTCTAATTTAAGGAGTCTGGTACATATTTTTTCTTACCTTTTTGTTATATGATTCTTGTATATTTTAGGTAGTTTAGCCTTATTAGAAGTTTTCTATTATTAAAAATTTTATCTTGTATATATTTCTTGTTTTTAATTAATGAAGATCAGAATTCTCATTCCTAAAATTCATTATTTTTTCTACATGGTATCAGAGCTATGACTGATGAAAAGAAAAACGAGAGTTTTGAATTAGACAATATAATATTCAATCCTTACACACTGAACTCGAATGATAATCCAGGTAACTTAATTAGCCAAGTTCAATTGAAAGTCGAGAATTATAAAGAATGGACATGAGCCATACGAACGATATTATGAGCCAAGAAAAAAATATGGTTTTATTGATGGATCTGTCAAGCAACCAGTAGATGATTCATTGGAACTTAAAGATTGGTAGACGATTAACTCTAGTTAGTTTTTTGGGTGTTTAATACCATTGACCCACACTTTGCTCTACGATTTCTCATATGAAGAATGTGAAAGATTTATGGGAGGATATTAAATAAAGATTCTCGATTGAAAATGATCTACGAATGCAACGATTAATATCAGATTTGATAAATTATAGGCAAGATGACCAATCCAGTGTTTCCTATTTTGAAAAACTCAAAACATTGTGGGATGAAATAAACAGCTATAATCAAATGTTAGTTTGTGTTTGTATAAGCTACAGATGTAATCTTACCATTGAATTAGAAAGAAAGCTAGAAGAAAAGAGAGTTATTAGTTTTTGATGGGCTTGGACGAAGAAGGATACAAAATAGTTTGCTATAATATTTTGAGCATTGAACCTTTGTCCAATCTGAATCATGCTTATGCTATGGTTATACAACAAGAGTGGGTACGAACAATAACACGAATAAAGGAAGAAAGAGGTAATCTTATGGGTTTTAAAGTGTGGGTTGATAGTAAAAATTCAGAGGGGATAAAGATAAATCTTCTATTTACTCTAATTGTAACAAAAAGGGATATAATACTGGAAGTTGTTTTCAATTGATTGGGGGTAATAGGTCATGTGAAACTTCTGCTGGATGAGGAGGCGATCAAAAATGTGACAATAGAGGTAGACGTAATAAGGGAGGAACTACTCGTTTCAAATGCTACACAAGTAACTGGAGTTAATAGCAGACATGAAGTTGTGACAGATTCAGATTAAAAAGGCTTTAGTGGATTGAGTAATAAGCAGAGGTCAACTTTACTCAACATGTTAAGTGCTCATCAAAATGGTGCTAGTGAGAGATTGACAGGTACATAGAGGACATTTTCTTAGATTATTGACATGGGAGCTTCTCATTATATGATAGGAACATTTGTGTTTTTGAAGGAATTACTTGATATTGTGCCACATTTAGTCAAGTTGCCTAATAGAGAAAAGACCATGGCGGTGAAAGAAGGAGCCATGTCGCTTGGAGGAAACTTGAAATTATAACAAGTTCTTTATGTATCTAATTTGAATTGTAATTTGATTTCTGTATCATGACTACTTAATGATTCAAATTTAGTTATTTAACTCACTAAGAAAATTTGTGCTATACAGGACCTAAGTTCGAGAAACCTGATTTGAGCGGGTGAGCAACACGAAGGGGCTATACTTGTTCAAGGGAGTGGCATCAGTGAATGCTTGCAAGGTAGCTGGTGATAGAACTTTTGAGCTTCGGTGTAACGACCCGCGTTTTCGAACAAGGGTATTTTCGCCTTTTCAGTGATGTACGCTCGAGTTATGTAAGGATTTTGATGTTTCGAAGGCTGATTTGAGTTTTCAGAATGGTTAGAATGGTTGTGAACTGAGTATGGATGTTAGGAATTGATCGGGGACTCGATCGCATGAGAAAATGTAAGGTGGAAGGCATTCGGTCGAACGAATTGGGCAGTTCGGTCGAACGAATAGGATTCGGTCGAACGAATATTGGTTCGGTCGAACGAAATTTCTCCAGAGAGCTCGCGGAACTTCGGTCGAACGAAGGGT
>JAVXUL010036263.1:0-11206 GCA_035590515.1 Trichilia minutiflora
AATATTTGCACATAATTTCATTTGTAAAGAAAATGAACATATAATTAAATAAAGAAATAAGATAAAAGGTGTCCACTCACTACTTAGGGAGGGTTTACACTCCCTAATTTCCCTCGTTTCTCGGTGACTCACGCGAATACCTCGATCTCGAACTGTCGACTAACCACACACATAAAACACTATCAATATACATTCCAAATGTACACATGAATTCGAATGCATGAAATGAGTGCTATCCCCGGATTTCTAGCGTCGAGTTACTATATAACATTATCTAAAATCCCCATTATACGCCAAATTATCTAATTAATATCGACATGGACCCACATTATAGCTAAACTGGCTCCTTTCGATTCGTACACGAGATTCTGATCAGTGGATCCCATCCAATCATTAGAATAGTAGTTGGAGTTACTATTTATATTTACCCAAAATCTTCAAAATTACATTACTAGCTTCCTAGGAGAGGTAAATTTAAGAAAAACGATACGAAACTCATACAAATCAAAATACTTAAAATGATGAAATAAATATGCAGACAAGTTAGAAACGAAGCTACGAACCTCGTGATGTGGTCGGTTTGCTCTGATTCCGCCTCTAACTCGAAAAAACTCAATTTCTCCCTCAAAATCCTAACTTCTCTTTTGCAAATTTGCGTCTCTACTATCAAATTGACACTCCCATTGTGTTATACGCGTGGAATGTAGGTCGTCTGCGAAGAGAAATGAAAATTTGGCAAAGATTTGGGTGATGGATAGAGAGGAAAATGTGAAGAGAGGAGGAGAAGAGAAAAAGATAAAAAGAAGGAGAAAACCCTAAAAATTCGACCCCCTGACCCCTATTTATAGAAAAAGGGTAAAATTACCATTTTGCCCTTAAATTTTCTGAAAGAGAAGTTTCTAGAAGAGGTCAATTTTGGTCATTTCGCGTCGATTCGATCGAACGAATCAAAGATTCGTCCGACTGAACCACCCCCTTTGGTCGAACGAATCCTTTAGCGTTTACAGAAATCAGAGAGCTTCCAAATTACCGGTCAAACGAAACGATGTTCGGCCGAACGAATCCCCCTATTCATTCGAACGAATCTGAAGCCACAAATTTTTCAAAGAGTCCTCAAAATGTCGATCGAACGAATCATCCATTCGGTCAACCAAACCCGCTAAAATTTAAAATCTCGATTTAATACTCCTCAAATTTGAAAAATATCATTAGAGTCCCACTCAAAATAAAATATACTTTTAATTATTTTGAGATCCCTGCGTTTACGACCCCAAAATTCTATCTTAACCAATCAAATTCTCAACCTAAGTTACGACAACACGCTCACATACACACGGAGTATGAGATGGATGCAAATGCATAAACAGTAAAAATATAAAATGATCGTTATATCCTTGGGATCTAAGCACGGGGCTCACAAATATTATTATTAACATTCAAATATAATCAATCATTATCCAAATATAAAAGCTAAAAAAAATTAAATTAATTTTTTTTAATTAGGTGGGTTAAACGAGTCAGCCCGTGAGTTAAATGGACCGGGCCAAATCAGCCTGCGAATTAAACGAATCAATTTTTTTTATCCTAACTCATCTAAATGGTGAGTTAAACGGGCCAGCTCGCAGATCGCTAGTCCGTTTGACAGCTCTACTTATTAGTCATACCTGTGCAAACTTATTATAAAATAATAAAATATCATTTACTAATAAAATGATAAAAATACCTTTAATTTTATAAAACGAGATTTACAAATAATTTTTAAGAAATATAATAACAATGACAAAATGACAAATAAAAACTAATTTTTTTTATTGTAATGGGAAATGGATGTTGTAGAGGGATTTTTTAAAATGACAAATTAGCCATTGGAAAAAATTATATGATGGTAGTTTTTATTTTTTATTAAATATTTAAAAATTTTGAATTTTAAATAGATTTGAATATTTAAATATAAATAATTTATTTATTTTTTGCCTGAAATATGAATATAAGTATTAAGTTATTTATTTATTTTTTAAATAAGTCTAAAAATAATATTTTTTAACTTTATATTCTTATAATCTTATAAATTAAATAAAAAATAAAATATCAAATTTTATTATAATTATTTTATTAAATAAAAATATATATTTTTAACTCCAAAACGCATCTTTTCTGCTTTAGAAAAATAAACGTCTCCAAAGTATATTGAATTTTTCACTGCAACAGTCATGATATCTACCTTAAATTTCTTCATAAAGGCTCCAAATCCTACCATTTTACGCATCCCCTATGAAAAAAGTTAAATTAATTCAAAATTTTAATATAATTTAATAAAATATAGAATTCCTGATACTAACTATATTTAGAACTAATTTAACATAATTTTCTTTATTTACTTATCTAAAAATAAGTAAAATTTTAACTTACATTTTTAAAGACTTTAAAAAAATAATCACTACAAGAAAAAAGATTATTTTTAATATTTAAAAACTATCAAATAAGAATATATTTCACAGTTAAAAAATAAAATATTATTATTTGACAGTTATAAAAACTGTCATAAATATTCGATAATTAAAAATAATAAAATATATTTGCTTATTTTTTAACCATCGTATATATTTAATTATCTTTTTGAATCATCAAAAATAGGGCTATTTGTAATAAAATAAAACTATAGGGGTTAAACCCACTGTCCCTTCTTATTTATTTATCAGCACAGAAAAACAAAGAGTGCAATGATTCATGTATATTTATTTATTCATAATTTTCATAGAAATACAAAACAAGCTTTACAATCACCATCTCACCACAGCAGCAAGGGCCAAGGCCCATACTTTATATTCCATCACATATCAGCCAATATTTTAATCATCGCAAAAACAAAGCCAACACGAAACTGGCGTGTTACTAAAATCTGAATGAAACACCAAATAAATCAGATGATAAGCTGCGATAAGACACCCTTGAATAAATCATCCATAGCTCACTTGATGGCGAATGCAGGAGACAAGACAAAATTTTTTATGGAAGCTCGAAGAGCTGTATATTCTGCAAGTAACGCAAAGAAATCATGACCTCCTTCGTTAAAATGACTCACCACTTGAATACCCTTTTCCTCCATCAGCCTCAACAACGCAATTTGATGGTTGATCAAGATGTCCCCTTTACCCGCGGTCATTAATACTTTCCATCCTAATAACTTAACTTGGTCTAAGAGCTTTGACCCACCTCCCATTGTTGGATTGCAATACTCATGATCACGGTCAGATCCCAGGGGTAATGCTAACTCCCACATCAAATCAGTAGCACATAATAGAGTAAAGGAATCATTTACCATCCTTAACTCAGACTCCGTCCTCTTGACTCCTCCGAAGAATGGATAATTCAATATCAGACCTCTAATTGTCAATGGCAATAGATTATCAACTTGTGCAGATGCACGCAATCCAGCGTTGTAAGCTATGTTGCCACCTGCACTACCTCCCATTATAAAACAAGAAGAGAAGTCAGCATATTTCTGTAACCATTCTTCCTGTGTCGTCTTGATCCAGTGTAAGGCTTCCACGGCATCATCGTAAGCAGCTGGCAAACGATGCTCCGGGGCAAGTCTGTACTCCACTGATACGATGACACAAGGAATTTCGGCTGCAATTTTTGAACAAAAGTCATGAGAAATGCTTGTGGCTGCACTTAGAATAATCAATCCTCCACCGTGAAAATCAACGATGCGGGGAAGCTTGGTGGAAAAAGAAGAGTCAAGCGCTTGACTGGGAAGGAATATACGGACCCATGTATTGTTTAATTGGTTGACAGTAACATCTTTGGAGAGAACTCTTGTGGGGTGATCTGGATCTGGATTTGGGTTAGCTACGGTGGTTGGAAGAGGGATGCGAGTGATAGTGCCGTCGGCGTTTGGAACGATTTGAAGCAATTTATAGGGATCAGTTGTTGAATGGGATGGGGCAGTTTCTTCAGACATATTAGACTTTTATCTACTGTGATAAATTTACGAAGTAGCAATAACAAGGAGATGATCAAACGCTAATTTATTTCTTAAGATTATAATCTGGACTTGAAAATAGATTGTGGTTGCGAATGATTCTGCCGTCAGCGTTGCAGACGATTTGGAGGTATTCGTAGGGATCACTAATTGAGTGAGGCACCCGTAGGAATCTATGACGTAAGAAACGTCAGAAGTAACAAAATTAAATTTTTCTTCGTGTGTCTAATACTTGAATTCGTGCATCTCTCTCTATCTGTATCTGTCTGTCTGTCTATCTGTCTATCTGTCTGTCTATACGAAGAAAATAAGTTTGAAGTTCAAAACTATCGGCTCCTTTCAATCTACCTTATCTTTGCATTTCTTTTATTATGGCCGAATGAATAAGGAGAGAGAGCTTTCATTTTTCATCATTATTCTTTTAGAAAAAATGAAATAAATATTATATATAAAATGAAATAAATATTCATACATATATATATTTCATATTTTGCTATTTTAAATATTAATTAATTAAATATTTATTAAAAAATGTTTTTATTAATTAATTAATATCAATATCAATATTTATCAAAAAAAAATTGAAGACTTAACTAGCATTCAAATTTGATAAATATCAATATTATCAAATTTAACTATTTAATTTCAATTTTACTATTAATTTTAAAATTATATTTTAAGTCATTTGATAATTTCTATTATCAATTTGACATATAATTTATATTAAATTAAATTAAATATTTATATATAAGTTTTTTAACTTTTTAAAGAATAATAAATTTATATAACACTTATATATATTTACTTTAGTCTATATATTATCTCAAAAAGTATTAGTCCTCTTCAAATAATATTTTCTTTCCCCTATATCTTTCAAAATATACAAATATATTCGTATGATCATGAAAGTTATCGTAATTTAGTAGTGAGCATATACCAAGCTCCTCGACTATTAGCTCTTCTAAAGTTCAACAGTTATGATTAACATCTAACAATATACTATAGTCCATAAATCATGATAAAAAAAATTTTTATTAAATTTTTTATTAATTATATGTACTATGTGAATTATATTTTTTTGTTATCGAGTCCTAATAAATTAAAAGTTTATAGGATGTCAAAATTCTAATATCGATTTATCTATGAATTATCAATTAATATAGCTGAACTTGTCTTCAAGAACTATTTGTTTGACATTTAAAATGTTATTGCGATAGTTTTATGTTTCAGATATTTATTGATATTCGTATAAAAACTCGATCCAAATATAGTTAATGATAATTTTTAATTCAATTTATCGAATTAACGGATCATATCTTGACTATTACTTGTATATCTATATGAATAATATATAATTAAATCGACTTTATCATACAGGACATTGCTAGTCTCATACTTATACATTCTATAAATTATACAAAGTTATACAAAATCTAACAATAATATCGTAGGTTAATGTATTACGTTACAGATTAGTACAATCTTATGATAAATCATTTAACCATACACATATCATATGATTTATCATTCTTTATGAATAGTTTTCTAACTATTAATTCATATCAATATCCTTATGGCATGATTCTCATTATCATTTGTACTATTATCATCTCATAATATTTATCAATGATATTTAATATATCTATCATGTGATATTATTATCATCTGTAATAAACGATTTTAATAATTTTATTTAATTCTTCAATAAATTATTTGAACAATTCATATATATATATACTTCATTGTTTTGTATAAAATGATAAAGGAAATATTATATGTATAAAAATTGTAATTTAAAATTATAAAATAAATATACAGAAAACAAATAGTGAAAAGAAAAGAAATTGTATTTAAATTTTAACAATTCTATTTTTCAATTAGAGGTAAAATTCATTAATTGGTTTTCGATTTTTATTATTTATATATAAAAATATATTTAGAATTATATTTTGGGAGAAGAACATCTAAATGGCTCGAATTTGATTTAATACCTAACAAGACCATGAAGGTCATTTTCGTCTTTTAATGTTTAAATTTCTGTCATATCTCAAGATAATTACGTTCACCTCTATATCTATTGAATAATATCAAACTATCCTCAAATGTTATATAAATTCACAAACATACGTAACTTATTATATTAATGTAATATAATTTAATTCTGATACTAATGTAATAAAAATTTAATTTTTTCAATCCTTATTTCACTGTAAATTTTTTTTTGAACAGATAGATTAATAAAATTGTTTACAAAAGAAACCTTTTTAATTTACACTCAACAAAAATCAATTTTTAGATAAAATTTTTGTTGAATATGTTTTTTTAAATAATTTTTAATTTTTTTTATAAGAGATAATTTATTTATTTATTTAAATTTTATAATAAAAAATAGGGATAAATAATTTTTTTAATTTTATTATCGATATTTAATAAAATAAAATTTTAAAAGAAATAAGTGACAATTAATATATATATATATATAAGTAATAAAATATTAAACTTCAAATGAGGTGAATAATGAATTTCTTCTAAATTTTTCTCTTTTAAAGAAATGAATTTACATTAAACTAATTTTAAAAATTTTATAAAAGTTCAGTTAAAGTCCTAAAGAAATATTGACTAAAAGCTTTTGGACCTAGTAATTATTTTCAGAAATTCTATAGATTTTTTACTAAATATATCAAATATACTGATTAAAATGATATATTTTAAAACATTAAGGATCTAAATAAAATTATCCCTATATTATAAACTATTTTAATAATATATACATAAATTTTTTAATAATGAATTTTACATAATTGAAGGGATGTGATATAGCTTTAAATTTTTTAATTTGTTGTACTTCTAATTTTTTATTGTACTGTCTAATTTTTTTGTTATAATTTTTAATATTTGAGTTATAATTTTAACGTATGTAATATAATAAAAAATTAAAATACAACAAAAATTCTGAGTACGTTTGCATCATATCCTTGCTCAAAAACAAAGAAAGGGTAACCCTGCCATGCTGTTTTCCTACGCTAGTCATGAAATTTAGCGATTTTGATTCCCTGGACACATAATCCTCAGTCGTCTAAAACTTCCCACCCATCTGCTGTCATCTGTGGCTTATTAGTGGGGTTATGGGCCAAGTTGGCCTCTATCTCTCTTTATGTGCAGATAGCTGATTATATTTTATGAAAGCATGTAACAGGAGCAGCTAAAGCCAAAAACTATAATATATATATTCTTCCAAGTTGAATATATATATGCAGGTTCCGGCTGCAAGGCTGCATGCATGCCCAGTTGTTTGTTTCGTACGCAAAGCAAGGGCAAGTCTGGGCCACAAATGATTACTATGATTATTTCAATAACCATCAATTATCTCATTTTAGTTTAAAAATAAATAAATAAATTTATAAGGTTTAATTAAAAAAATAATTTAATTTTACAAATTTTAAAAATATTTATTTTTATCTCTATTTAATTATCAATTTTAGATTTAATTTTGTTCATGTACAAAATTTTATCTAATATGTACGTAGCTCTTGACAATCATTGATTGTCTAATAAATTAAAAAATTATGATACCTAGATCATATGTTTTATTTCAAATGTGGCTTTCAACTTTTAATAAGAGATTATGATATCCTGTTCAGATTTAATACTCGTGCTTTGTAATTATTTTTTTCTTATCAAGATTCATATAATAAACTTGATCTCCTAGCTATAAGCTAGGTTTGAATACTATCGAGCCTTAAAATGTTATATTGTCATTGACTTAAAAAATTCTTGACTTGCTGATCAAGGTAGTAGGATGGATTGATGAAATCTCCAGACCAGACCAGTTCATTTGTTCGTAAATATTTTGAAATATTCATTCTGATCAGGATTAAAGTAATCTTTATTTGCTTTCTTAGTTATTTTTTTAATCGATCACTCTAACCTTTTGAGCAAGATTTTCTTTGTTTCATTTAACTGCTCTCATATTTTTTTCCAAATAAATTTAATTCTTACCAGTATTACCAGTACGTAATAAGAAGGTTAATAGGATTAAAATGTTTTTTTTATAAAGTTTTTAGAATTTAAATATTATTTATTATTAAATTATGGTTAATATTACACTAATATTTTGTATATATGTGATATTATCATGGGTGTCAAAAAGAGATTTAATTTAGCTAATTCTACACAAATTATCAAGGAGTTGAGGTTAGAGAAACCAATTCAATGTTTGCGAAATCACAAATGATCTGTTGATTCAATATAATTATTTCTTGATTATTTTTTCTTTTTTTCTTTAATTATTTCCTTTTCCTTTAATAATTAAGATAATAGTTAGGGAAATGGTAAAACCAAAAGGAAAATTCATTGCTTGAGACGTGGAGAGAATCTAGATTGGTTAACACTTCCACCACATAAATCGGTCTTGGGTTTTAACGTTTATTCGACTCCATAGATTTACAGTGACAGTAAAACACAAGCAGGATTATTATTATTTTTTTTGCAGTGTGTTTACGTTGCATGGCTGTATATTAAGTAAGCTAACGTTGCATTGCCAGCATGCAAGCTCCCATGTAGCATATTTTATGCACGTGTCACTATCACAAAACCCTATTCAACAGTGAACACAGCAAAACCCGAGACGATAAGAATCGCCACCATCAGATGAAACCAAAACAAATCCCATCAGAAAAACTCACACTTTGCCTCTTTCTCTTTCCTTTTTGCTTTCAAATACGCGGCACGTCGGTCATGCACATTACTACCACCTTAATCTGCGTGTCCGAAAACTATTGTCTTCAATCTATTTATAACCCCATCAATCTGAAAGCTCCATTATTCATTACCAAACAAGCTATAGCTCATCATTAATGGAGAAATCTACAGCAATACTGATGTTCTTCATCTTATGCATAAGCATAGCTTCTGTATGCGTTAATGGGTATCACACGGTGAGTATGTTTGGTGGGAAATCAGAGGTGAAGGATGTGAAGACGAATAAGCAAATTCAGGAGCTAGGGAAATTTTCGGTGGAAGAGTTTAATCGGAGATGGAGAAGAGACAGAGGATATGGGAAGCTGAGGTTTTCCGAGGTGGTTGCGGCTCAGAAACAGGTTGTTGCAGGGATGAAGTATTATTTGAAGATTGAAGCAATGGAGATGGAGAACGGGAAGAAACAGTTATTTGATTCAGTTGTTGTGATCAAACCATGGGTTCATTATAAGGAATTGCTCGATTTTGCACCTTCTGTTTCCATGTAAAATGAATTAGATATGTCAAAATGGTTTATGGTTAATGAACATGCAACATCGTTTATTAATAAATATAATAAATAACGTTGAAATTACCATTGTTAGCTACATTGAGACTTATTTTGTCTATTAAATAATATTTTATTTATTTAAAATTTTGATTTGTTAAATTTGAGATATAGAGAAATTGATTTTATCAATTAAATGCTGTTTTATTTATTTATCCTTTCAGAAAAATTGATCGTATACATGATTAGTAATATATATTGATTGAATCATTGGAATACATGCCAAATTTTACTTCATTTGTTCTCTATGAATATATTAATGTGACAATAAATTAGTAATGTCTCTTCTCTTCCCCATAGTTCCAAGATTATATTAAAAACTATTGTTTTTTGTGTTGTAATCCAATGGATGAAATTGTTATTTGGTCATTGGGGAAAGAAATTCGTTTTTTCCCATTCAAAATCTATGATTAATGGTTTTTCTAATTGCTTCCTAAAAGAGAGGAAAATTTTGGTTCTTGGCAAAGGAATGTCTTGGAATGCTGAATTGAAGACTCTACTACATAGAGGGTGCAAAATCAAATGTTCGTTAATCACTTGTTTAGATTTGTGTAAATTTAGATTTTTCATTTAAGATTTTGTTTGATAAATAAAATTTATAAAAAAAAATTTGTACATATTCTTTCTGTAATTCTGTTAGTCTATGGGAAGAAAGTCTTATTGAATTTAAATTTTGTGTGATAAATTCATTTCAAAGAAAATTATTTTTATTTTATAGTAATTATAGATTAAAGTAACATAGATATTAAAATTCACATATTCACACACACACACATAAAGGATTATTAAACAAAAATTATGCAAAAATATTTGTAATTTAATTTCATATCATACAAGCGTCTCATACTTTAAATCAATATATATATATATATATGTGTGTGTGTGTGTGTGATTGATTTTGTAATTAATTATTTATATTCAATCAAACCATAAATTAATGCTTAAGAAATATTAGAAGCTTTACAAATGACTTAATTAAAGTATTAGAAAGTTGTAATTTTTACTAATTGTAGAAGTCTCAATTTGAGCTCTAAACCCTAACTTTTTTCTTTGTGATAAAAAGTTTTGTAGAGGCTTAAGGGTTGATTTCTTATTGATTTAAGTGAAAAAAATTGAAGAAAAATAGAAATGATTTTAAGAAAATTATATTTGGACAATAAATGGGAAATCAAATTGAGTTTACGGATTAAATGATGGATGTTGTAATGAGATAGGCTGTGGGATTTCATTGATGAAAATCAATCAAATGACCGTTATTTGATTAAGTCTCAATGATTGTATGTCAACTTCGAAAATTCGATATAACAAGTATGAATGTTTCATATAGGAAGCATTAATAATATTTAAATTATGAAAATTGATGTGATTATCTATATGTATGAAATGGCATTGATTACCCAAGGGAGAAACTCATCCAATGTGAGGATTATTAGGGAGTATTTATCCTTTCTGATTTATGAATAAACCTTTACATGTTTACATTTTCATTAAATTATTTTATTTAAGTTAAATGTTTTATAAATTAGTTAATTGTTTTATGCATAATTATTATTAATAACTAGACTTTAGCCTGTGGTATGTTTAATATATGTACGACGCCATTGATGCCAAATGTGATTTTTAGGCTCACCTGCTTTCTCCTAATAAGTCTCCATTTGGCTTATCATAGCATGACTGAGGTTTTTATATGTGTATCACTATACAATAGTTTTCCATGGATACTTATTAAACTCTTCTAGGTTATCAATGATGTGGGGTTGAGGTCCTATGCCCTAGGATTTTTGCTAGATTTTTTAAGTATGCATAAAGGTAAATTTTCAACTTTTGAAAAATCAAAGTATTTAAATGATCAAATGCTTACTCAAATCCATGTCCATTGAAGCTTGAAGTCCTCCCCCAAGCCTCCAAGAGTATCC
>JAVXUL010036274.1:0-11205 GCA_035590515.1 Trichilia minutiflora
TCGGTCCGAAAAATATTATGGTAGTGTTGGAAACTTGAAATGATATATTTTGATATATCAAATTAATAAATAAATTGATTATTTATTAATTATTAATCTCTCAAATATGGATTGGATCTAATGACCGTGAATTATTCATTATCCTTAATTAATGTAATTAAGGTATAAATGTGGGGTTTGTTAAATATACGTATATATATATATGAATATATATATTTATTATTATTGTAATAATATATATATATATATATTAATATTCATTATTGGATAATGATTTATAATATATATATATATTTATATTTATTATATTATTATTATTATTATTTGTAATAATAATAATATATATATTTTCTAAGAATTGTTTTTGGATAAATATTCAATATTTCCACCAATAGGAAGCATACATATATATCTATATTTGGTGGCTTTTCATTGGCTATTCTTTTAATGGTTGCCACCTTACACACATGAATTAATTGTTTCTTTTTGTTTCCTTAATTATGTTTGATACGTGGAAGCATGAAAATTGTTTTACTCAATTGCTTTTAGATATATATATGTGTGTGCTTCGGTGGAAATAAAAAGATGAAGAGAAATTGTTTCATTTACAAACACAAAACAAATGCAAAAAGAGAAAGAATGATATCTCTCGGCCATGAAAGGGAAAAATGGGAAAATTGTTTTCCAACCAAGCAAGAGAGAAAGGGAGACAAGGAAGAGTGCAAGGAGTGTGTGTTCTTCATAGTGTCTTCCAAAAAGCAAGCATGTGAGGGTGTATATTGAGATATATGGCTTATGCTTGCACAATGGTTTGCAAAATGGGTTTGCAAAATTTCCAAGATTTCCAACCAAGCTACCATCTCCATCTTCAACATACTAGAGTGTGGATACTCTTGGAGGCTTGGGGGAGGACTTCAAGCTTCAATGAAAGTGGATTTGGGTGAGTTTTTATTCATTCAAATGGTTAAAGTTTTCAAAAGTTGAAAATTTCCATTAATGTATGCTTAGGAAACTTAACAAAAATCTTAAGGCTTAAGGCCTCAACTCAATAACAACTCACACTCGGGCTCGGGGCCCGCGATGACAAGCTTTTCTGAACTCGGGAGGTAGGGCTGATACGTTCTTTCTAACAGGGCAGGCACTCGCCAACACTCGTGGTGTACGTGTATCCCCGATGCTACATTCTGTCATCTTCGGCGCTACCACTCACTGTGTAAGGGTCTTCCGAGAATCAGAAGATTTCATTCTCGGGAGAGCTGGAAGCTCCACTCGGAGGTACAGACACTCGGACACTCGGGGATGACGTGACAGGTAACACTATCACGATTTCCTATAATCATTGACTTTTGCAGCAAGTTACTCTTGACGCACCAACCGCACGGTAACAAGTGTCCAAAAGTGCAAACTCCTAAGCTTTCAATACGCAACATCCAGAAATCAAGGAGGGTGAAGATTCTCTGATTTTTCACTCATCCCAAGGGATTTTTCACAGACTTTGGGTAGGAATTTGAGAGGACTAAACAAAAAGAATAAAAAGGTTTTTTCTAGACACATTCTAACACATATAACACACACAAAGAACATTCCTTTTTTTTTTCTTTAAAGCTTTTACGTTCCTAGTTTGCATGTACACCTCTCTCACACACTAAGCAAAACCCTCACTAACTTAGGCATCGGAGGGTATTTGTCGGGAAATCAGTTTTACCCTTGAGGAGTTCTGTGTTTTGCAGTCTCGAAGCTCAGGAACGGGGAGCAAAAATCTGTTGGAGCACAGAGTTGAGAACGAAGCCGACTTCTTGCATCAACAAAAATATATTTTTATTAGAAAAAATTATTTTTTCTTTATTGAATGTGCGAGGAATTAAATAAATACACTAAATATAAATATAAATAGTAAAATAATGATCAATACAATTCAATTTTTAATGTAAAAATTTCTTATAATATGAAAGATAAAAATCACGGGCCTGTTCTCGAAATTTATCCAAATCTCTATTATAAAACTTTAGGTATAAATCTAAATCCAGTAGGTACAAAACCTCTCATACAATCATTAATAATAATAGAGTAAACACTCTCAATAATAACAAGTGAAGATCAAACCCAAAACAAGTACCTTTGAAATTGGCTTCTAGGTCTAAGTTATAATTATCCAAACGATAATCCAACTGCTTAAATTGAAGAACAAGATGTCCTAAATGTACCTTTAAAATTTCAGCTCGATCAGACTGTGGATCATCCTTCGATCGTCAAAAAATCGAAGATTGTATGAGAAAATTTTTGGAAAAACTGTTGCCACCTGTTTTCTTCCTTCTACGCCGTCTCTCTTACTTTTGCTATTTTTTTTCTTTTTGCTACCGTCACTCTCTGATTTTTGGATTCTATCACTCTCTCAATTGCAATCAAATTATATATATACACTAAGGTTATATTGAGTTTTTGGTTTTGGGCTGGATATAGGGTAAAGCCCAACAAATCTCCCCCTCTAACCCAAATAGGAAGAAATCATAACTTTAGGACATCAATCATGTCGGCCTTACGCCGACAAAATTCAAAATTTTCATTCGAGATTGTCTTGGTCATCATATCGACATCATTATCATCGGTAAGTACTTTTTTGAGTTCTATCTCTCTAGACTCTATATATCTTGAATCCAATGATATCGAACATCAATATGCTTGATTTTTAAATGAAAAGTAGAGTTCTTCTCAAGATGTATAGTACTTTGACTATCATATAGTAATATAAAACTATCTTGATCCAAACCAAGCTTCCGCGTAAACTCTTTCAACCATAGTAATTCTTCACCTGTTTCTGTGATTACAATGAATTCTGCTTTTATTGTAGATAAAACAACACATTTCTGCAATCTAGATTGCCAAACCACTACTCCTCTTGAGAACGTCATCAAATAACCCGAAATAGATCTTTTAGTATCAATATCTCCTGCCATGTCTGAATTGGTGAATCCAATGATTACTGTCTTCTCACTCCCAAATGAAAATTTCAAACTGGAAGTGCCTTGAAGATATCTCAAAATCCACTTCACTGGATTCTAATGTTCCCTTCCTGAATTTGAAAGAAAATGACTGATCATTCCTATAGTATGATCTAAATCTGGCCTGATGCAAACCATTACATACATCAAACTACCAACTGCAGATGTATAAGGAACACTTTCTATCTTTTTCACTTCATTCTCATTAGATAGACATTGCTTCTTACTAAGCTTAAATTGGGTAGCAAAAGGGGTGCTCACCACTTTAACTGTATCCATATTAAACTGCTGAAGTACTTTCTCAATGTACTTTTCTTATGACAACCAGATCATTCTAGCTTTTCTATCATAATTGATCCTTATTCCAAGAATTTGCTTAGCCGACCCTAAATCTTTCATTGCAAATGTCTTGATCAAGTCACTCTTCAACTTCTTAATCTTATAAGCATCTTGACCAACTATAATCATATCATCAATATAGAGTAATAAGATAATAAAGTCACCATCAGAGAACTTTTTCACAAACACACAATGATCAAAAGTAGTCTTCTTATAGGCTTGCTCCTCCATAAAAGACTCAATTTTTTTATATTATTGTTGTGATACCTGCTTTAATCCATACAGGCTCTTATTCCACTTGCAAATAAAATCCTCTTTGCCTTTTACCTTATATCTCTCTGACTGCTCCATGTAAATTTCTTCCTTTAACTCACTATAAAGGAAAGCAATTTTCACGTCCATTTGCTCAATCTCAAGATCAAGTGTAGTTGTTAAACCTGTAACAACTGTGATAGAAGACATCTTGACAACTGGAGAGAAGATCTCATCAAAATCAATCCTCTTTTTCTGACTAAGTCTCTTGACGACTAGTCTAGTCTTGTATCATGGACGTGAAGAATTCCCATCTTACTTCAATTTATAAATTCAGCGATTTTTCAAAACTTTCTTATGCTTAGGTAATTTTACTAACTCAAATGTACGGTTATCATTCAAGGATTTCATTTCAACATTCATCGCATCAATCTACTAATTTTTATTTTCATCCTCATTTGCTTCTTTAAAACACTCAGGCTCATCACTGTCAGTTAAAAGCACATACTTATCAATAGAATACCTGAAAGAAGAACGACGGTATCTAGTAGACCTCCTTAAAGTAGTAGTCGATGGTAAAGTATTATCATCTATATGATCATCCATGTCATTTATATTTTGTTGCTCATCTTAAATCTCTATATAATTCTCAATCTGATCATGTACTACTGTAGAAGAAATTGGATCGACGGTACACGTGGTTAATCTATCTCCTATAGTTGCTTAGATGGTGATATACCAGAGAGAGTTTGGTTTAGAAGGGATGTTTTCTATGATCACCTGAGAGTGTTTGATTGTAAAGCCTTTGTTCATGTTCCGAAGATGAGAGGTCTAAGTTAGATGTCAAGACATGATAATGTATTTTTCTTGGTTATGGTTCTGATGAGTTAGGCTACAGATTGTATGATCCAATTAAAAAGAAGATTCTGAGAAGTCAAGATATTGTTTCTTGGGTGGTGTTTTCTGATGCCTAATACCTTGTTATCTGTAGTACTCATCAAAAGAATCTATTTACTCACCACCGTTATCTGATAGAATGCACTTTAATTTTTTTTCCTGTTTGTCTCTCAATCAAGACTTAGAATTGCTTGAATGCATCAAATACCTGATCTTTTATCTTCAAGAAGCAAACCCAAACCTTTCTTGAACAGTAATCAATAAAAGTCACAAAATAAGCTGCACCGCTAATGATTTTTGAAGGCATTAGACCATAAACATCTAAATGTATCAATTCTAGCAATTCAAACTTCCTTAAAGGTGAATGACTTCTAAAAAAAACTCTCTTTTATTTTTTTGTTAAATAATGTGCACCCTTTTCAACCTTCCCACTCTTTACTCCAAATAGTATATTTTTTTAACTAATATATTCATTCCCTTATCACTTAAGTGACAAAGTCTCTTATGCTATAATGCTGTAACATCCTCTACAATATTGTACATGCCTTTTAAAATTCTATCTTGTATAACATATAAGGAAGAATGCTTCATACCTCTGGCCACCACTAATGATCCTTTGATCAATTTCCATTTTCTATCACCTTTATAACTGTGATATCCATCATCATTAAGCTTTCCAGTCGAAATCAAATTAAATCGAATATCAGGTGCTTGTTTAACATCTTTGAGAAGTAACGACGCTCTACTTTTAGTTTCTAAACTGATATCTCCCACACCTATTACTTTGATCAAGCCATTATTACCTATCTGTAACATATCAAAGTAACTAGGTGTATAAAAAGTAAAAAATTATCTTCTAGAAGTAACATGATAAGATGTTTCACTATCGATAATCCAACTAGACTCATTATATACAGCATTTACATTGTTATTATAGTACACAATGACAAGCTCATTTGACACAGTAGGAACTCGATCATCTTTATTACGATCATTCTTTTCCTTTTCACCATTGCTATTTTTCTTTTCTTTTTGCAGTCAAAAATAATTTTTCTTAATGTAACTCATCTTACCACAATGATGAAATTCAACATTCTTCTGTCATGATCTTGATTTGCTTCTGTTTTTGCCTTTATCACTCAGGCCTCTACTTTGACTTCTTTCCCTTTTCTTAATAATGAGAACTTCTGAATTTGATAAAAAAAACCCTGAGTTTTTCTTTTTATTTTCTTTTTCAAGATCTCACTCTTAACAAAATTCATGGTAACTGTGCCATCAGGAGCTAAATTACATAGCAATATACGAAAAGTCTCCTAAATGTCAAGCAATATACCAAGTAATCACAAACCATATACCTCATCTTCAAATTTGATGTTCATCGTCAAAAATTGATCCAACAATTCTTGAAACTTATTCAAATGATCTAAACTCAATTGACCATCTTTATATTTTAAACTCATAAGTTGTTTGATTAAAAATATTTTACTATTACCAATCTTTCTCATATATAACGACTTAAACTTGTTCCATAAAATTTTAATATATGTTTTCTTGCTAATATGATTCAAAATATTATCATCTACAAACTATCGGATGAACTCACACATAATTGTATACTCAAAAGTCCAATCAGAATCACTCATCTTCTCGGACTTCAATTCATCAAACACCGATAAATGTCAACATTTTATATATAATAGATCTTTTATCTTACCCTTCTAAATATGATAATTTATTCCATTCAAACTAACCATTCTGTTTGTACTTGATTCCATCATTCAATCAAACACAATATCAACTAGGCTCTGATACCACTATATTAGGGAAAAATTACGAAATCCCTCTTTAATTGAATTTGTGAGGAATCAAACAAACACACTAAACGCAAATATAAATAGTAAAATAATGATCAACACAATCCAATTTTTAACGTGAAAAACTCTTCTAATATGAAGGATAAAAATCACAGGATCGTTCTTGGTGTTTACTCAAATCTTCACTATAAAACTTTAGGTACAAATCTAAATCTAATAGGTATAAAACCTATCCCATAATTACTAATAACAATAGAGTAAATACTCTCAACAATAACAAGTGAAGATCAACCTAAAAATAACTTAGAAATTAATAGAAAATAAATCTTTCTCACCCAAAAATAAGCAACTTCAAAATTAGCTTTCAGATCAGAGTTATAATTATCCAAACTACAATCCAACCGTTCAGATTGAAGAATGTACCTCTAAAATTTTAACTTGATCAGACGATAGATCGTCTTTTGATAGTCAAAAAACTGAAGGTGCCTGCTTTCTGTTTTTTTTATGCAAAAATTTATGAAAAAACTATTATTGCCTATTTTCTTTCGTTTGAGTCGTCTCTCTTACTTCTACTGTTTTTTTTTTCTTTTTACTACCATCACTCTTTGATTTTTGGATTCTATCACTCTCTCAATTGCAATCAAATTATATATATATTAGGGTTCTATCGAGTTTTTGGTTTTGGATTAGACATTGGGCAAAGCCCAACATGTCACACCCTGATAGTCGGGATCGTGATAACATGGAGGTAGGGATATCTTAAACCCACAAACCTCAGATAGAATTGACTGATAACCTGTAATACAAATAATATGTATGCAATTCAAAGTGATAAATCAAGGGCTCCGTGCCCACCATACTATATTACTCATATACCAAAAGAATACAGATGTATATATATACATATATAGGAATATATAATGACCTACAAGTAACATAAATGTCCATATATATACCATCGAGCGTTGAGCTCCCAATACACAAAATGATAGACCCATACAAAATGTAACCACTAGGTGACTGTGAGGAGAATTTGGATCTCCAATGCTCTTCGCGAAAATTCTACTGGTCCTCACTAAAAAAAAGTCATGTACACACTAGCAACTATGGGGGGTGAGTTTGAAAAAAACTCAGTGAGTAGATATTGAAATAGTATAAAACTGCATAAAGATACATATAACCATAAAAACATAAATTTAAAGCTAAATCATTTACATATGAAACTATAATATCAGGGCATCTACAGCATGCTTATAAACTTGTAAAATTATATTTTCAGAGAGTTTAATATAAAGAGAAGCATGCAGAGATGTCTACAGAAATGGGTCAGAGAGCAGACCGTCTTTCGCCCCCTACTTGTCACGTATATTAGTACCTTTATAGAGCAGATAACAGAATGTGCTTTCAGAACACATGTATTCTCCTCCCTTATGGCTCCCGACTAGGGTAAGAAAATACGAAATATAGGCTAAATTCAGATGTCAAAAAAAAAGAAAAACAAAAGCAGAGAAGATCATAAACAGATATAATGACTTTTAAATAAGTTATAAATTTTTTATAATATCAATATCCAAAAACTAAATCAAACAGATTAATTAACATATAATTGCTCATACTAGAATATATATTTGGTATATAAAATCCGATATCCATAATAAAATCACAAATAAAGGCCAACTCATGGCCACAACACACTGTACACACTGTATCTATCAACACTTCAAATTCCTAGAGAATTTAAGTTTGCAAGTATATATATAAATATATCATAAGAAAAATATAATAAAATCATAATCATTTGAAAACATAAGTTAAGTCATATCCACTCACTGTGCAACAGTAAAAGAAAACCAAATAGAGATCAAGTCAACGAGGACTGGATGGTCGTTCCCTCGGCATATCTATAATACAGTTATAATATCAATGTCAGAAAATTAGAGTATAATGCGGAATGTAATTTAAATTCTTAGTCAAATAATTTCTTCGTCTAAAATCTATTTTTTTCGATATTCTAGCGGCCAAATAACTATATGACTAACTAAACATCATTTACAACGTCAATTAGATTCTAGCTATAATAATTCGTAATATATAATTCAAAATAATAAATTGATATCAAAAAATTAATTAAAATACGAATAAAAACACATAATAAAACTGGGAACCTCACCACGAAGTCAATTTATCTAGTAGATATCCAGATCGCAAGTAATTACAAAAATCCTTAATTTATAAATAATGCTCAAAATCTGCTCCCAACTAAATCATCAATCAAATCACTCAAAAGAAATCTCTAGAGTGTAGCATGTGTTGAGATTAATTGATTTGTAGTAAGAAACGGGGATTTAAACTATTGAAAAATGAGAAATTAAGAGAAAATGAAAATGGAAGCCAAAAAGAGAGACTTACAGGAAGAAAATGTTGCTGGAAAGAAAATGATCATTTTTGGCTTTTTTTTTTGTCTCAAATATAGATTAATGAATGAGTAATGATCGAATTGTCCTATTGTATTGAAAAAAAATGAAAGAAAAATGAGAAATAAGGGTAAATATGATATTTCTTGCCTTCTGCACATCATTCAACTTCTAAGTTGCGCTTCTCTCTCTTTTGACCTTAGATTTGACTCAAATTTATTTTTATAAAATCTATATTGTGTCTTCTTTATGTAGAAACAAATGGCTCATCATTTGAACTTCTGGATCAACGAAAATTTGACCCAGAAGCTTGGGTGCGCAAACGAGATTTTTGAGAAAAATTTTCCAACCTATCTATTCTTCATTAATTCGAACCCAATCATAAAATAATCGATAATACGGAGTTATTAACATAATGTCGAGCAGCCGAACATGTATTTTATAAAATAACAAAAATACCCTTATGTCTAAAATGATCAAAGTATTCTTGTTTCAAATATAGGGTGTTACACAACACTTCTGACAATACAATAAATTATAAACATTTAACCGGATGCATGATTTGCATATATAAAAGAAGGGATGTCAAGAGTGCGATTAATACCACTTTTATTGGGCACCTTCTACATGAACGAAACGTATCACATGAATCTAAAGGGATGACACCAAAAGAATAGTGACGATTTGGCCTTGAAATTGAGAACATGTGAAAGAGCGTGCATAAAAAGATATAACGAGGTGGTCATTGCATGACTTTCATGAGTTAAAAGTAAAAGTGATTATTGCTCTCATCTTCTACTTATAAATAGTGATAGTAATTTAAGGTATTTTTTTATTGTGAGATGCTATTAAATTATCAAAATCTCTCTAACTTATATACTTCACTTCTTTATTTATTATTGAGGAGAAATGTTGCAGCCACTAAATATTAAAAATCCAAATATTGCTAGGTGGTAGGAAGGATTAGTTAAGAGATCTTAAGCTAAAAACTAAGGTAAAATTTTTTAATATTTTTTAATCTAGAATAATAAGTTTATCCATCTATGATATTATTCTGACTACGTCATTAATATTTTTTAACGAATTTAGTGAAAATTTCATAGTTGACAATATGTCATGACCCAAGTTAAGGGTTACTGTGTGAAACCTCTGAAAAAAAATCCTAGAAATGTTGTACAGAAGGTCTTCAGGGGGATTTATCCCTAAGTTAGGAATTGTTATTTTTTTATTCACCTGCAGCAAAAATAAGCTAGACACATCAAAAATTGGAATACAAGAAAAGAGAACACACATCAAGCGTGTTGTATGCCTTTCCTCGATTGGTTTTCGCATTAAATGATCGCGTATTGGACTATCCTTTACGTGTACATTACTAAGCTAAAGAAAAACCCAATATAATGAATGTGATACAATCATTTAGTTGACGCTCGCACACAATAACCACTAACATGTATACAAGGCAAACTTAGAATAAGACCCTTGTCACTAGTGTTTTGATAATTGAAGTACCTATAGGAAGCCTTGATCGTTGCATGAGGGTATAAGGTTAACATTTGGGCCTGGATCAAAAAAGGACTTGGAATTGGATCCTAGTCTATACCTCCTTGACTAGTGGTATATGTTAATGGCAGACTTGAAATTACATTTTTATTATGATGCCTTGATTATTCACATAATCTTTCTGAAAACCTTAAGCACCACGTTAGGGTATCTAAATTTGTCCAAATGTAAGCTAAAAAGCGATATGGAGCTAGATATTATAGTGCCTTTGTCACTCTCATTAAGTACTATACTACATCTGAAGGTTCTATGGTCTAATCCTACATCAAATGTAAGTTTTTTGTGTCAAAAATCCTAGGATAAAATCATAAAAAACAAAAAAATTTTTAGTGAATTACCTTAGGGTTTTAGGTAGACAACTTGCAAGCTTTCTTTTTTGATGAAGACAAGAGCCAAAACCATGACTCCTCTTCACTTTGCACCATCCTCTTCCTTCTCCACACCATGGCCGAATTTTATGAGAGAGAGAAGCCATTTTTTATGCCAAAATTAATTGAAAATGAAAAATATATATATATTTTTTATTTTTTATTTTATTTAATTTATTTTACATTTATCTTATAAATATAATAAACAAATAAAAATCATGTGATACAAGTAATCCTATATAAGATGTGTGCAACCATACAAATGGACCATTGAAAATAAAATATCAAATTAAAATCATAAACCAATTATAATTTAACAAGTGTTTTAATTTTATCCATTTATAAAAAACTATTTTTTTCTTTAAGTATTTAACACTTAAATACATCATTTAATGATGAAATTAATTAATATAACGAATTATATAAAATTCATAATTATGGTATAATTACTATAATGCCCTTGGTCACATTTACACACATAAAGATAAAATGATCTTTTCTATCTAAATTAAACACTTTAATTTAGATTTTATTATTTTATATTAAAATCATATTTTAATAT
>JAVXUL010036285.1:0-11205 GCA_035590515.1 Trichilia minutiflora
CAATAACAACAAGTATTCTACTAGCTAATTAAATATAATTTAAAGCAAATAAATGGCACAAATAGACAAAACACAAATTTTAACGAGGTTCAGTATAAATACCTACGTCCTCGGGTGCTGCAGAGAATCCACTATCTTCAATTTTATAACTTTACAACTTCTTCTGGGCCACAATATAATTACCCAAAAAATACAAATCAAAATCAAAGATATTTAATACTAAGGAGCTTTGTTGATAAAAATTCCAAGGGTCCTTTTGAAAAAGACCACACAAAATGAAGACACAATGGAGGACACTTGGGTTGGGCTTAAGCTTCTATTGGGTTTGCTCCAAGGCTTATTCCAAGGCCTACATTAGGCTTCAATTTATAAGAAAAAGAGAAGCCAACCACTCTTTATCCTACCAATGTGGGATAGAGAGAAAAATATTCACACATTAAAGCCATGATAATAGCATCAGTATTCAGTAATTGATGAGTATTATGAGAATTTATGGTCATTTCATTGCATTCTGTGACTTTTTGATACATCAAGAAGTTTTGGTATGTTCTTCCATTTAGGAGATTATCTGAGAAATTGTGAACCCTATCTTCAATGGTAGATTGAGAACGCTTACTGGTTTGCTAAGTAATCCATCATGAAAGTTGATGGTTTTCCCACAACAAGTGGCTCACGTTGAGTTGATCCACAGATGGGCCAACCATTGACCCACCACCTAAGATCGAAAAATGCATCACAAATGATTCTAAAAGTGAATATGAGGGAGATCATTATGTACTTTGACAATCAATTTAATCAAATTGAATGCTTAGTATGACTATGAGTAAATTTTCTAAAATAATGACGATGTTGGATCAAACCGATGCAATTCACTACTGCATATAAAATGAGGCTAAGTTGAAATCCTAACAACAACAAATCAAAAATGAAGGTCATCATTCTATACGTTAATTTCTGCTGAAATTTATTTATTGGTACACAACTTTTGCCTAAAATAGTTCAACTTTAGAAAGTCAGTCTTTACATTCGTAAGCGTAAAAAAATGCAATAAAGGCAGGAGAGAGGAGAACCTGCCAACTCCTGAGCATCTGTGAGGTGAGTGACAGCGTCACGATTTGTTGCGATGAAAAGACATCCCGGATTTTCACGACCAGAGTGTTGCATATCTTTTGTCACAAAAATGAAAAGAGTTATCACATAAATCATGGAAGATCAGTTCTTCTGCACTTATACAGCTTAAGTTAACATCCCACGCCAGTTTCTGTAGTAGTAAGGAATTGAAAAAGGTGAATATTATGAGGTTGCTAATTCTTACGGACAACTCTAAAAATTTATTTGAGATAATTTTTTAAAAATTTAAAAATTGATTTTTTTTTCTCTTAAAAAAATTAAAGAGATTTTAAGATTAAAATAAAAAAAAAATTTAAAATTGTTTGATATAATAAATATAATAATCTCTTTTTTTATTAAAATGATTATAAAAGATATTCAATTTAATTAAAGTAAAATATTTAAAAGAATAAGTTAAAAAAGATATTTTAAAAATAAAATAAATATTATAAGTATATTTAATTAAAAAAAAACTCCTCTTTTTTAATTTATTAAAAAAAAATTTTAACTTGAAATATAACAAAAAAAATTTATAAAAAATATTTTATTTTTATCTATTTGACCTAATTTTTAATAAAAAAAGGTTAAAAAATAATAAAAAATATTGAACCAAACATGCACTAATTAATTTCTTACGGAAAAAAATATAAATACTTCGTAACCTTTTCATTTGATTTATTTGTAATGTTATTTTGTGATTCGTTTACAAACAATAGCAATTTATACTGTTAAAACTATTAGTGCTAGAGATGACAAATTTATCTGTAGATACAGATATTTATCCATTTTTTGTGGATATGGGCCATATGGCTCCAAGAAAAACGGATATAGATATTAAAAATGGATAAAACATATATCCATTTTGAAAATGGAATGGATGTGAATAAAAGAAAAAACGGATAAAAGGGTATTCGTGATAAACGGATACAGATATGGATACAAATAGGGCAATATCCGTACCCGTTTATCCATTTTCCAATCCTAATTAGTGCATACAAAATCATCAGGGCTTTTGTTTTGCACTCAATATTCTAAGCCAGAAGAATAAGATAAGACTGTTGTACCCTGAAGAACTAATGCTTAATCTTTGCTATAAGAATCCTTTCTAGCCATCCCCTCTATTTGGAATGACATCCAGAAGTTACGTATAAGAATAAAAATTACATTTAGAAATCAGTTTTTTATGTCAAAATTTTAGCTTTAATTTTGGCTCTCAAACTAATAAATAGAAAGAGACAAGAAAAGAGGAGTTCAATATAAATGGACTTCACAGATGTTAATAACAAGCCGAAAGGGTAAGTAGAACTAAACACCTCAAGCAAGAAGGTTAAAAGTACAAGATATAGATGCTGCATACAAATGAAGCTTAAAAAAAATAAGCTATGGCTGAAAACAATCTGTGATTGTTTGGGTAAAAACTTGAGAACTTACTGAACTTTGTAGTAGTTGAAATAACGATCGAATCCAACCACAACACCCCCCACCTAATCAGCATACGAGAAACTTCTTTATCATGATCAAAGGTTTGGGAAAACGATGTTACTTTTCTATCATTCAAGATCAAGTTGCAAAACAAATGTAAACATAACACATTTATAAAGATTTATTTTCTTAAAGATCCCAATTGTAGGAAGAAGCAAGAAAGGAAAGAAGTTTACATCCTTATCATGCTCCATTAGAAAACCAGGTTTTAGCTCTATCTTTTTCCCACCTTCCTCCTGTAACACAATGAATATACAACAAATAACATAAAACCAAACCTAATCACCGTGACAATTGCCAATGATTAGAAAGGGATGTTGTCAAAATGCCAAATGTTTTATATGTTTTTTGCGCTTAATTTATTTAAAGACTTACCTTTGAGACTAAATTAACAATAAAATTATTGCATTCACTTCAGTATATTTAATACTTTGAAACCTATGCAATGTGGAGCTCAATACGTACAGGTCCACCAAGATACTGATATCCGGCTAGCTCAAGTTCTTTCAATATACCGTCCTCTCCTATCACATAAATCTAAATCACGGTCTACTATTAGTCATAATGAATTTTACATCCATGTGAAGAAATTATAAACAAATTATTTAACACACTCTGATAATAAATCAATCTCTATGTTAAGTTAAAATTAACAAGTAGTAGATCTGACTCCAATTTCATTGATAAAACTGCCGTTTCAGTTTTCTTTGACAGAGAAACTATGGAAGTTTAGACACTAATTACCTTTTTACCTTTCGGGAAATCTATAGATTTCAAATAAGCAGCAGCTGCAAAAGATGAGGCAAATATTTCCTCCTGAAACAACTTACTTTTATTAAGAATTGCGGTTGATATAACTTCAGTGAACATACAGAGAAAGAGTAAGTGCCAACCTCGCTGACAATTAGCCCAAGTGTTTCAAACTTTTTACCATATTGTTTCCTAGACTTTGTTGAGTTGTTGGTAACAAAAACTAATCTCTTGCCCTGTAGAAATAAAGGAGATCAATAATTGCCTAATAACCACAAAAATTTTGGGTCACACAATTTTTTTCAAGATCTTAAATTGTCAAGTATCCGCGAAATGTCTCTCCAAGTTCAATAGATATCCACACATATTCATGTAAGTACTGATTCAACTAATAGACAAACCTTGGACCGGAGCATATCAGGGTTTCCGGAACTCCATCTATTAGCTTATCACCTTTCCAAATTACTCCTGTAAATTATTCATCAATGAGTTCCAGGCCATCGATAAGACACCCTATCAATACAGAAATCGTTTGAACATAAAACAGTTGTATAACTAGCAACTGAGAGACAACATTAAAATCGATAGAAAATCTCTGTTTTTTAAAACATAAAAATAATTTCTTGCCAAGAAATTTTTATCAACATCACAACTCAAAAGGACACAAAAAAAGAAAATATACCCATCACTTAAAAGTCTTTATACCAAAATGACACAATAAATCATTCACATGTTGCCATAATTTGCAATCGCCTAATCATACAAAGATCTCTTGATAATATCAAAAAGTTACAACTCCACATCATTTTTAAATGAATATCTTGACTTTCACACGAAAATAAATTAATAAACAAACAAATAAGCAATCAAGCGACACCATCACAGTTAAAACTAACATACCATAATCTCATTCAATCTCATAAATCGTCCACACCTCAAAGCTGTACACATTTTATCAATATCTCAATTAAAATTGCATCAAAATCACTGAAATACATTATTAGCAAAAATACAGTCTTTTAAACATATACTATCAAGATTCTGAACTTGTCAATCACAAACCCAACTCAAATTCTAAACCCCCACATCATTCAGCACACAACATTGAACGCAATCACTTGAATTTATAAATTAATCAACAAAATAGTAAAGAAAGCAATGAACTTCCACCATCACAGTCAGAAATGATAGTCTTAACAGAGTTTATGAAAGTCTTAGAAAATCACACAACCCATTGCATCAAAACCACTAAACTCCAATTATCAGCATAAATACTTCAAAATTCTAAATTTTTAATACAAAAACAACTAAGCAACCTCAAAATCTAAAAAGCCACATCATTCAAACCCACAAAATTCATCACCTGAATTTGCAAATTAATCAACAAACAAACATAATTCATACAGACAACGTAAATTCACCATCACAGTCAAAAATGAAAGTCTCAACAGAGTTTATAAGCTCATCGGCGTTCTTCAATGGCTGCGCCGAAGCTTTAGTCACAAAACTCTCAATTCTCAGACACCTTCTTCTAGACTTCAAACTGTCAGCATTAAAACTGCTTTTCCATCTGAAAATCAAAGAATCTGAAGAAACAGAAGAAACCCTTTTGAGACCGAAGAATTTGAAGGTTTGTGGGTTCAAGGTTGTGGTGGAAACAGCAGAAGCAAATGCTTTGCTTAGCATCTCTGAATCTTTTTACTCTATTTCTGCTTCTGCTGTTGCGTGTTTTTTTTTCTTATTCTAAAGTATTTCATCTTGGGTGGTTAGTTTGAAAGCCGTTACGGTTGCGAAGGTTGGCTGCTGACGTGGCTGTTTGAGCGGATGCTTGATGCTTCTTGTTTTCTCATCCATTTATGTTTATTTTTTAATTATTTTTTATATTTATGTTATTTTTTAGGTATGACAAATTTAATATTCATTTTTATATAACAAATACGAAAAACAAATTTAAAATTATTAAAACAAATTAATAGGATATTAAAATTAAATAATCATACACTCGATTAAGGTGGTCTGATAGTTTAGGCTTAGGTAATGATCGGCGTCTTTCACTGCAGTCTTGGTTTGAGTTACCATGAATTTAATCGGCGTTTTTTCGCTGCGGTCTTAGGTTTGAGTTACCATGAATTCATTCTGACTGACGCGTCAAGATGAAGGTCAAGGGTTTTCTCCTATGCTTGGTACCGCTGCAAGATGGTCCCTATACACACGTTAACTATTAAGGACGAGAGTGTCCTATAATCTGCGAACACATATCCCTCGAGGGTGAGTGCTTGATCCTGTGTTAGGCTGGATGCTGCAATGATGACTAAGTGTGGATTTTTCTTATATACAAAAAATAAAAATAAAAATAATCTAAAAATTTACACTTGAATCAGATTATTTATCCTGTTATTCATATTTAAATTCCAATTTTATGCATAGATAAACCTATTTTTACTTTATGTTCATCAGAACTTGAATTCAAATGGAACACCCATTTCGATATCACATTGCCCTATGAAAAATGGTTTCTAATTATTATTATAAATTAAAGTTTTCATAATCTACTTTCATATTTTTAAGCAAATTTTTTTAAATGATAGTGACTAATTTTTAGATGAGATAACAAAATTTAATGCAAAATAAAAGTTTTTTTTTTTTCTATCTCATTTATAACAGAGATGTAATATCTAAAATTAGAATTTAATCTAAAATAGAAAGCTTTTTTAATTTACAAAAGATAGGTAAAAATTTAATATTAACTCAGATGTAATGGTATGTATTAATAGTGTGTTAGTCGTTTTAAGAAACACACTAGCATTTCTCGTTTCTTAAAAATGATTTGTTTCGGCTGGAAATTATAAGAGCCAATTGAAAGAATAGTTTGGTTAAATATGTTCCGAATGTTGAATTTTTGCTACAAATTTTATCTTTTCATTAAGAACTCTTAGAAAAGTATATCATACATCCAATTAAGACACCAATAATGTATAATATATAATCTAAACTATTTTCTTATTGAAAATTTGGTAATGGTAAAATAACAACAGAGGAATTAACTGGAAAGCGTACCTGTGCATCGCGTGCAACGGATGTAAATGACATAATGCTTTTGTGTGGTTCTCTTGCCGACTATCATTTCATTTGGTTGGTACAAATTTCTATCATTTCTTAAAAACTGGTTCAAATTTTCAGTTAAAGTTGCGAATAAGTGAAATGTAATGGAAATGAAGTGAAGTGAAAATTACCCCACTCTGAGAACGACAAAGACAAAGACATCCAAATCCTTCAATGATTTCCACTTTTTTTAATTCGTGAATTGGTCGGTCACACATCACAACCATACGACAGTTCAACCTTTGCCACGAACTCGCGTTACAAATACCCAAACACTTCCCTCACTCCTATATATCCTCAGCGTTGCGCCCGTTTATTGATCCAATTAATTCTCGGAAAACTTCGAGGCAAAAAAAAAAAATACATTTTCCTTTATTATGCTTTGATTTCTCCAGGAGATAGAAAATGGAGGGGAAGGAAGAAGATATTAGAGTGGGAGCAAACAGGTATGGAGAGAGGCAACCAATAGGAACAGCAGCTCAGACCTAAGATATCAAAGACTACACAGAGCCACCTCCGGCCCGGCTCTTTGAGTCCGGAGAATTATCGTCCTGGTCTTTTTACAGAGCTGGAATTGCTGAGTTTGTCGCCACATTCTTGTTTCTTTACATCACGATTTTAACAGTAATGGGTGTGGCCAAATCTTCGAGCAAATGTTCCACCGTTGGCATCCAAGGCATTGCTTGGGCTTTTGGTGGAATGATCTTCGCTCTTGTGTACTGCACCGCTGGCATTTCAGGTTCAAGATTTACATTCAACTGTTGAGTTATTGCGTATGTTAAAACTTGTAACATTTTCCAGGATTGATTGTTCCTATTTTTTCCCTGGGATTTTGATTCAGGAGGTCACATCAACCCTGCGGTGACATTTGGGGTATTCCTGGCAAGAAAGCTGTCGCTTACCAGGGCGGTGTTTTATATGATAATGCAATGTTTAGGAGCCATATGCGGAGCTGGTGTTGTGAAGGGGTTCCAGAAAAGCCAGTACGAGATGGTGGGTGGTGGTGCCAACATACTCAGCAAAGGATACAGCAAGGGTGATGGCCTTGGAGCTGAGATTGTTGGCACTTTTGTTCTTGTCTACACTGTCTTCTCTGCTACCGATGCCAAGCGTAACGCCAGAGATTCTCACGTTCCGGTAAGCACAATCATGTTTCTTCTATTGTTTACTTCCCGTTTCAGAAAAATGAATGCTATATCTAATTGGGGACGATTTCATGACTTTGGTTGTTGAATTTTTTTGTAATGATCAGATATTGGCACCGTTGCCCATTGGATTTGCAGTGTTTTTGGTGCATTTGGCGACTATTCCAATCACTGGAACTGGTATTAACCCAGCTAGAAGTCTTGGTGCAGCTCTAATTTACAACAAAGATCAACCCTGGGATGACCTTGTAAGCAAAACATTTTCATTTTTTCTTTTGATCATTCAGTTTTCTTCGAAAATTGACAGCATAAATGAAGACCAAGAAACTGATATTATGATCTTTTATATATTCTCTTGTTGTGCAGTGGATTTTCTGGGTAGGACCATTCATTGGTGCAGCACTTGCAGCATTATACCATCAGATAGTGATAAGGGCCATCCCATTCAAATCGAAATGATAAGTAATAATTGGATGGATGGATTGAATTACTTACTGAGTTTGCTTTAACTTATTGTCTTTATATATATATGTGTATATATATTTATGTAAAAACCCCAGGAATTGGATGTTTGTGGCTCTTAAATTGTCTAGCTAGGGAGGTGTTATTTCATTCTGCTAGCAATCGTGGCCAATTCCTGCAATAAATAAATTACAGTTTTGTTGTAGAGTGGATTGTTTTACCTATTTTCATCAAATTTCTCGTTTAGATTTGAAATGCCCTCTCCATTGCAACATCATACAATCACGATACCAAATAAAATTTAGAAAGAAGTTAGGTAATAGATGCACATATCTTATATTTTTTAAGTGTGCCAACTCTTATAAACAACTCATAATTATTGATACACTATATATTTTATATTTTTATGACAATAAAAACATTATTTAAAATATATAATAATAATCTAAGACTATCACATTAATTTATATAAAATTTTATATATTTAATATTATTATATAAAAATGTAAAGATGGTTAATAAATTTGAATACTGATGATATTGGGAAAACGTACGAAAAAGCTTGAAATTTCACCGCTCAGAACTTAATTCATAAATAACTTACTGTTGTTTTTAAGCATACTTTGAAGTTGGGGTTAATAAAAATGCCAGGCTCGTTATTTTTGAAAAATGGACCCCAACGTTGTCACCCATGAAGGAAATTTCCCCGTTTAAAGGCCCAATAACATAATAAGACTGATCTTCCGGAAAAAAAAAAACATAAAAAACAAGGAGAAGGAGCCCAAAGGTAACTTGGGATGTAATAATGGCCAAGAAAAGGAAATTCGTCATTTATTCGTGAAAACATTGAAGGGGAACTAGATGCACCATTACATTTCCAAACCCGAACTTATTAATTTTGAGCTAAGACTCTCTTCTTATACAAATCTTTACTGGCACAAATATAAGTTAATAAGTAAATAATCATGTAAATGCATCAAAATATTGTTTAAAATTTAAATTAATGATAGAGTTAATTATGTAAAAATATATTTAATTAATATAATAAATGAGACGATATTTATCTACTAAATAATGAAATATGGATAATTATTAAATTTATTTATTACAAGTCTCAATTACTTTTTGATAAATAGCACAATATTTAGTATTGATATTTTAAAATATTTATATGTAGCTTAAACGAATCATACCCCCAAGAAATCAACACTATGATCAGTGTTATGTTTACAAAATTTCAAACAAAATCAACCTGCAACTTGGAAACCATAAGGAAGAAAACTTGACTTTAAGAATAAAAGAATTACAGCAAAAAAAGAATACAACTCTTTAGAGGAATTCTCCAAAATTATTTTACCAAAAAGGAAGTTATACATTAGTTTTTCTGCTACTCTATTTATAATCACAACAGTTGAATTTATACTACTAGGACCTACTACATTGGCTTCTATCATAGCCAAACTATTTAACATACCCTTTTAACTAACTAACCTTTCATCTAACAGACTCCTACAACTTGCTCCCGATTCCAACAACTTGCATTGGTCCCCTATAACTTGCTTCCAACTTTCATGAGTTCCTGCAACTCCTTTTTTTACTAAGATTACTTCATTGCATTTTGACTCACATTACAATAATCTCCACTTTGATTCTAAATGTATTTACAAATCCTATTGTCTAATTCTTCTTCTCAAAACTAAAACTTCACATAGCTTTTAAAGTCGCCCTCTAAGCTTTATCTTCAAACCAAATTCTACAAACCTTTTCAAGCATTCAACTTCCCTTTTCTTGGTACCACCTGTTATTACATGTTCTAGTGTTGTTACTGTCTTAATGTCACTTCCCTTCTACCAGCAGCAACACTTCATTCAAGAGCTAATACTCGTTCAATTGAATCAAATTCAGACAATGTCTAAATTTTGAAATTGGTATAGCCTTTGTTAAGGCATTTGCAAGGTTGTTCTTAGTATATATTTTCTGTATTTCACATATCTCTTTTGAGAAAACATCTCTTATGAAATATAGTCTTATATCTATATGTTTTGTTCTATCATGAAACACATTATGCTTGGCTAATTGAATTGCACTTTGACTATCATAGAAGACTGTTATACTCTCCTATCTTGCCCCCAAGTCATCACTCCTTAACCAAATGGCCTCAGTGACAGCCATATATTCAACTCTTATGGTTGATAAAGCAACTACATGCTATAGTGATGTTTTTTAACTCACAGTACATTTGTTTAAAGTAAACAAGTATTTTGTGAGAGACTTTCTTTTGTCCAAATTAGAAACAAAGTCTGAGTCTACAAAGCCAACAATGTTTCTACAGTTTCTGATCCACCATCACACTTCAATTTCAAGTTTAAACTGTCCTTTACATATCTGAAGATCCATCTTACTGCTTGTCAATGAGTTTTTTAAGGGTTACTTATAAACCTACTAACTACACTTAATGCATAAGTTTAGTCTGGTCTAGAGCAGACCATTGTATACATAAGGCTTTCTACTGCACTAGTATATGGTATCTTGCTCATCTCTTGCTTTTCTTTATCTGCTCATGGACTCTGATCTTTTAAAAGTTTGAAATGAGGAGCTAATGAAGTCTTCATAACTTTTGCATTCATCATTCCAAACTTATGTGGTAACTTTATTAGATAATATCTTTGTGACAACACCAAAATATTCTGCTTTCTGTCTCTCTCAAGCTCAATCCCCAGAATTTTCTTGGTTAGACCAAGGTATTTTATTTTAAATTCTAAATTCAACAGCTCCTTGAATTCATTCAATCTTCATATACTCTTGCTTACAATTAGCATGTTATCTATATATAGAAGCAAGTACACTTTCTCAGACAATGTTTCTCCTTTGAAATAGACACAGCTATCAAATGAACTTTTCTGAAAACCTCCCTTAACTATAAACTCATCAAATCTCGAGTTCTATTATCTTGGGAATTATTTGAGCGCTTATAAAGATTTCATTAATAAACATACATGATCAGCCTTTTGTTTATCTTCAAACCTTCAGACTAACTCATATATATTTTGTGAAACCCGTTCCTCAGTATTATGGGCATAATAGTAAATCCCTCAAGAGTGTTCGTGCATGTCTTTGTGGTTAGATTGTGCACGAGAGGGTATAGAACTTGATG
>JAVXUL010036306.1:0-11203 GCA_035590515.1 Trichilia minutiflora
GTGTTTGTGGCTTTGTTTATATCTATTTGGAGTTCGGGTGTTAGGTTGGAATTATTCGGAAGTGTTCTAGAAACAGGTTTTGTGAATGCCTTACAGGCCTACAGATTGTATTATGTGTGATTGAGTACACCCTGAAGGTCTGTGTCTGTTGTCACAAGTGGGACATACAGGTCGGGGTGTGACAGACACTGAAGTTCTAAGATATATCTTCATATACCTTATTAGCCTTACAATAATCAATCAATTTTTAACTCTTGAAATTGATCTTACTTAAACCTTGATCACTTCATAAGAGGTATGAATCTATTTTTAATTGATCATAATAATCAAAATTGGACACCCTTTTCAAAGCACTTAGGATTTGATCAAATTTGATAATAAAATTTATTTGGTTTTTAATATTTCTTTTCCATCAACATTGATAATTCAATAATTATCTTTAAATATAATAACTGTTATTATTAATAGAAATTTCATAAGAAATATTTATATAATGAATAAGCATCAAGTTACACATAAAAATGAGCTTATGGTCAATGTTAGCAAATCCGACAACTTATATCGCATGTTTTTTGTAAATCCCTCAATGCATGAATAATTCACCAAAACATCAAGTTTTATACAAATCTGACCTATGAGGATAATTTGGATGAAGCATAAAGCACACGGAACAATTCCTCGTAAAATAGCTTGACAATCAAACAATTGCGCTACTCGCTCTGGTTATCGAAAATGTGACCTATATTTGGTATCCAACACTTGGGCATCCAATATACATCTAAACCAAACCCTTATTGACTTAAAACAGCAACCAAAACGGTTTCGAACCATTGAAAAAAATTTTGGCAGTAAGTTATTGCAAGCAAGCGAAAACTGTCCAGGTTTTTCACCAAATGAGGGGCTGTTTTTACACATTCACTTCGGGCAACATGCAACATCATTTAAAATCCAAAATTTTCAAATTTCAAACACTTTGAATACATTATGAAATGATCACAAAACTGAGCACGAAGTGACAGCAAGCACTTCCAATCATTTCACACAAATTTGGCCTACCAAAATCGAATTTAACCGATGTTTCACCAAGATTCAAGCTCATTTCATCATCCCATCAAAACATATCCATAAGGTACTCAACAACCAGCACCTATGCTCTGATACCATTGTAAATTTGTAGCATGCAAAGTGTCCTTAAAATATCAAATGTAAGGTTGCATGCTAAAGATCTAGGAATTGAGAAAAATGATAAAATAAAAGTTTAAAGAAAATATACCCATCTCCATGCTTTTCTTGAATTTGTTTTCAAACTTTTTGAAGCTTTAAGAAGCCAAATTAACCTTTCCTATAAAGAGTGATGCCCTTGACTCTTCATTCCCCTTAATTGCTTTAAAAGAAACTCAATCAAAAACACTTTGATCAAGTTAGGTTTTCTAGAAAAACCTAGGGATTCCAACACTTGGAAAAAGAACTTCAACACTTGAATTGCTCTCACACATGTGTAGATCACTTCTCAAGGATCAAAAGCCTTATATTTATTGATCAAAATAATCAAAAATTCATTACCATCTCATGGCATGAAAAATTCGGACTAAGGGGGAAATGGAACACAATTTTTGGTTTTTCTTTCATTTTTCATCATAATAACCATCAAAAATTATCTATAGAGCCCCCTTTTATATTTTCCCCTTTAATTAACATTTAATTAGATAAAATTACATGAAAAATATGGTGCTAAATGTATGGTTTAGATGGACCTACATCTTATTCAAATCCACCCTCCATTTGATATATAAGTATAAGGTTAAGATTATGCCACTTGTTAAATTTTCATTTACTAGGATGAAAACTTAACACATATCATTTATACTATATGTAAGCTTAGGTTAACCAATCAAATTACCTTAACTTAATATACTAAAGCGATGCATAATCAAATTAGGGATTTTTAGAGTTAACTTATAACAAGACTCTATAGGTTCACTGTAAAATCGATAGTAGACGAAATGATCGAATTAAACGTTTTAACTCTTTTTAGATTTTGAATTAAACTCTTTAATTCTTTTATTTAATTAATCTTCACAAGATTAATTAAATATGTCTACAGACCAATATTAACACCTAGCCATGGAATACGACCCTCAGATTACAATGAAGTGTAAAGCTTCAAGAGTGAGCCTTTCCGTCATCAGTTACCTTGTAATTCAATCTTTCCGTCACATAATACTCTGATAGGATCAGGGGTATGCTATAATCGTCAAACCCTTTTAGATCTAATGCTATGTATAATAAATAACACATTATGACTTTATTATGTATTACCATTGAGAGCACACTTCACAATCAGACACAATTATTTATATTGGCCAAGGATTTTCTGAGTTAAATCTAAATTATTCACATAGAATATTCTACCTCAAATACTAAGGCTGACAGATCCTTTCTCGAACACTCACATACCTTCAAGAATGTTTCACTATACCCAATGACTACCTATCACAAGCCTGAATAAAAACTTGCCCTGAGTAGTATCAAAGTATGATAATTCACCCACAAGATAACTGTGGTATTATAAAGTCTAAAGATCACTTACACAACTGATACGACGATTGTCCTATTGACAATTAAGGGTAATTAGTATTTAGATAATTTGCATGAGTCAGTTCAGTGAACTCATACTCAACGCCAATGAGCACCTATACACTTTCTTTAGTGTCTCCATGCAAATAATCTATAAGATCGATTATCCTCTATCGTATAGAACAAGGATAGTGTATGCTAGTTTTTTTGATACTATAAAGGCCCCATTCTATAGTCCCACGAATAGAAATATTTAGTAATGATGCTATTAACACACAGTCTCATAAATATGAACTCATCATAACAGTGTGTATCATATACATTTCACAGGCTTTATCATAACATGTAAATCATACATACATATTATCATAATAAATGATAATATATTTGGAAAATACTCATTTTATTGATCAAAAGATTTTCAAGTTATAATCACATATCATATCGTGATTAGTTTTTAGGGCATATATCTCTTTCAGCTCAATGTATCGATACCTTAAGAAGACAAGTATCAATACCCTGTAGTCATGATAAACAGTAAAAATTAAAGTATCGATACTCTATAAATAGTAAAAGATAAGATATCGATACTCGGGGTATTTTTGAGCTTGGAACCCATCCTCGACTAGAAGTATCGATATATGAGGTGTTGATATATCGATACATGAATGGATTGGAACATGAATGACCCCTTTTCTATGAGGAAGTATCGATACATGGAGGGTATGTATCTTTTTAGAAGGGTATTTTGATAAGTTCAGAGCCCCTTTATATGCAGAACTCAAGAGTCATCTTCCCTATTTCATTTTCTCCTTTCTCTCTCATCTGAAACACTCTCCACCATTGCCAATGATATATCTAAGTCAAATATCCATCAAACTCTACCATTTCACTTACAATGACCTCATAATCAACACCAAAACTCAGGAACCTCCTCTAATCAGAGCTTTAACCAACAATTTGAAAGGAATCACCAAAAAGGAGTCGTGAATAAATAATTGCTAAAGAGAGAGAAACACTCAAAAAAAACTCAAAGCTCACCTACAAGCTCAAGTAAGCTTATTTTTTAACTCATTTTTCTATTTTGAGCTATCATTTCATATAGATTGAGAAAAGAATAGTTAGATCATTGTTCATGTAACCCTAAAAATTTAAGAATTTTTTAATTTATCCAAAAGATCGATAAATTAGAGGGTTTGTGTTTCTATTAGTGTTGAAATTACTGAGAATGATATGAAAGTGAGGTGAGAATGTGTATGGATAATAAGTTAGGAGAGAGAGAGAGAGAGCATGATCATGTATTGCATCATACATGTATATTATGACAGATCATTGAATCTATGTGCATGTGTGTATCCAGGTGAGACAGTTGAGGTTAGAGAGTCATCGTCACAAGGAGGACATCTAGTGGATGGTTTTTCACCCAGAATGATGAGTGGATACACTTTCTCTCTTTTGCCTCATTAAATGCCTTTTAATTGATTTTTATGCTTGAGATTGTATAGCGTATATGTGTGTGTGTGTAATTGAAATGAGAAGGCGTTAGAATTGATATTGTGTGATGGTCGGGTTGGTCCCTTATTTGTGATAGTATTAGGATTGAGATAAATCCTTAATTTGCCATGAATATGAAGCCAGAGGCCTATTATGCATATATGTTTATTGATGATATTAGATTACGAAATTGAGGCCAGAGGTCAATTACTAATGATGCTTTTAAATGATGTTTTATGAATGAGGTATAGTTGAGTATATATGTATAATAGTCGAGGTGTCATAACTTATATTTTGGCCTTGTGTGCTAAGCATTGTTTTATTATTTGGCCCTGTGAGCCATGTTTAATGTTTTGGCTTTGTAAGCCATGAGTGATGTTTTGGTCTTGTGAGTCACAAATGATATTTTTGGGCTTGTGAGTCACAAGTTAATTGATTTGCCCTTACTGGCTATTGATATCGATTTACAACTATATGTGCTATGTTATTGATTTATATATGGGTAAGGATTGGCCATATAACTCAGAGTATAGTGGGTGAAATCTAATAGTCCCAAGGTGAGGATTGGCCATATAGCTCAGGGTGGAGCAGGTAGAATCCAATAGATCCAAGAATGTGAATTGTCTATATAGTCCAAAATTGGATGGATGGAATCTAACATGTCCAGACTATAGCATGCTAGCTATATATATACATAGGCACACATACCCTTATAGGGTTGTGGATCATCCATACAGCTCAGAGAGAGTAGATAGGATCCTATAGATCGAGGGGGTCTATATAGATTTGAATTTATATCGACTTTATAGTCATGTTCATTATGCCAAATCACACTTGCTTGATTTTTTTATGATTACGAGAGATTTTCATATTCGATGAATGCTTCTATTTGTTATATTATTTTATTATCTACTCATTAAGTATTTTCTCAAACACTCACCCCTTACTCCCTCATTTTAGGTTATAATAATCGGGTATGATATAGCATAGTAAAAGTGAGAGTTCTGCACAGTTTTCAGGTACTCGACTCAAATATATATATTATGGTCCACTCGATTTTGTATATTTTGGCTTCACCACGAACTTGTTGTAATAAATATTTTGAGATATGTTTGTCATGTATTATATGGGAATATAATTGTTGATTTACATGTGATTAAAAATCCTTCATAATATGTTATTTTTGAAATAAGTTTTGAAAACAGGTACTAAAGTCTTGCGTGTCCTAAGATTGCATTCTAATTGATAGAATGTTTTTCTGGGATTCGCAGCGATTGCGACATGGCTGACTAGGGTCAAGACGTTATAATTTTATTAGTATCAGAGCTTATGATTTTATGAGTGAGTTATGCTTTCTGTTTTTGAACTCTCTTAATTTTGACTATTAGAGATTTTCGAATTTTGATAATTTTAATGAAATTTGTGTCAGTGGACCATAAATTAAGTTGAGTCAATTATAATTTATTGATTTGATATGTTATATATTGATTATTTGTATATAAATGTCGCCATGACCCGAGACGGGGAGGGGGAGACCTCGCAGGAATGTAATGATTAGAGATGATCAAAAGGCATCATCTCATACTCCACCTTCTGCTTATGGGCAAGAGCAAGTTCCTATGGATCCTCCATCATAAATACAGAATCCTGAAAGGAATGTTTATTTTCCTTGATCACAAGAGACTTGGAATATATTTATGGCATTTATGAGGCATAAAATATGGTGTCAAATCCAAATCAAGCTCAAGCTAAATCTTCTCGGCCAGTACAAAAGTTATCCAAGTTGATCAAGGAAGTTAGAATGAAAGTATTCTTTTTTGTGGAATTACTGATGCTTTAAAAGCAAGTAGATAGCTGAGGACAATGCAATAAGATATGGATGATATGAACTTGTCTAATGAAGAAAAGCTGAGAGTGGCTACCAGATTACTTGAGTAGAGTGCTGTCACTTGGTGGCCAAACATGTTAGTGAGTATGAGTGCTAAGCTTACCTGGATAGACTTTCAAAGAGCCTTTCAGGAGAAGTATTTTACTCACTTCTACAGTAATTAAAAAAGGCAAGAGTTTATAAACTTGAGACAGATGGGTAGCACGGTAGCAGATTATGAGACTCAGCTAAGGTAGTTGGTAGAGTTTGTTCTAGAACTTGCCACTAAAGAAACCTTATGTGCTAAAGTTAAAGCTGGACTAAATTTAGAGATCAGAGGCAGAAGGTTAGTGATAGGCAGATAGAGTTATGAAGAGGTAGTACAGTTGGCCCTTTAAGCAGAATCATTGATTGAGGAAAGAAGATCGAGGGTTAGATTCCAAAAGAGAAAGGATCTTAGTATTTTAGTAGGTCAATCTTCAAAGAAGAGCCACAATAGTAGATCCTCAAGTAGTTATTCAATAAGTCCTGGGGTTTTTTTTATCTTTTTTCCCTAAGAAGCAACAATCATCTCGATTTGGTACTTCTGCCTCTAGATCTAGGCGATCGAGCAATAAGTCATCTAACAATAGGTGATGTCCTAATTATAAATGATTTTACAGCAGGCCTTGTAGATTGCCTCTCACATGTTATCATTGTGGCCAGGTGAGTCACATGAAGAGAGATTGTCCTAGTTTGGGAACACCAGAGATAGTTAGCCAGTCAGGGCAAAATTTGAGATTTTCTGATGCACAGTAGCTCATACCTCAGCCACAGTTTTGAGGTGCTCGTCAGTCTAGATCAGGAATCGTATCCACTCGTCAAGGTAATCAGAAGAACCAGTCACGAGTTCAAACTCAAATTTTTACGATAAATTAAGAGTAAGCTCAGATTAATCCAGATGTGATTATAGGTATAATGATGATTTTTTATCATCTAACATACATATTAGTTGATCCTGGTTCAAATAGATCATTCATTAGTATAGCATTTACATGACATGCTAATAGAGACCTAGTACCTTTAGAACCAAAGTTGGTTGTTCATACTCCCTTGGGGCAGAGATTACTTTAGAATATCATATTTAGTCGATGTGAGGTTTGGATAGAAAATGCTGCTCTTGAGGATGGTTTGATTCCATTGAGAATTCAGGATTTTGATGCCATTTTGGGCATGGACTGGTTGTCACAGCACTATACTACGATTGATTGTTTTAAAAAGGTAGTGACCTTCAGACGGCCAAGAGAGCCAGAAATTATTTTTACAAGCGAGCAGAGGATACTTTCTTCTTATATCATATCGGTCATAGAGATTAAGAAATTATTACAGAAAGGGTGTCAGGTATATTTGGCACATATGATTAATAAATCAATTTCAGGAGTTAGCCTGAAACAGATGCCAGTGGTTAGTGAATTCTCTGATGTGTTTTAAGAGGAATTGTTTGGGTTACCTCCTGATAGAAAATTTGAGTTTTATATTGATTTTGTACCAGGGATGACACCAATTTTGATTCCACCCCATTGTATAGAACCCGTAGAAATAAAAGAATTGAAAACTTAGTTGGAAGATTTAGTTCAGAAGGGTTTTATCCCACCAAGTGTGTCTACATAGGGTGCACCAGTTTTGTTTGTGGAAAAGAAGGATGATACATTGAGGCTATATATCGATTATAGATAGCTTAATCGAGTGACCATCAAAAACAAGTATCCATTGCCAATAATAAATGATCTATTTGATCAATTACAAGGAGCAAGTGTGTTTTCTAAGATTGATTTGAGATCAGGATATCACCAACTCAGGATTAGAGAGGATGATCTCCACAAAACAGCATTCAGAACTCAATATGGTTATTATGAGTTCTTGGTTATGTCATTGGGAATGACAAATACACCTGTAACTTTCATGGATTTGATGAATCAGATTTTTCACCCTTATTTGGACCAGTTTGTCATTGTGTTTATAGATGACATACTTGTGTATTTGAGAAGAAAAAATATGGTCAGCATCTCAAGGTAGTATTTCAGACCTTGAGAGAGAGACAACTGTATGCTAAATTCTCTAAGTGCGAATTCTGACTTAGAGAGATGATTTTTCTAAGGCATATCATGTTTGGCAGTAGGATAATTGTGATCCAAAGAAGATTGAAGTCATTATACAGTAGGAGCAGCCAAAGAATGTTACTGAGATTCGTAGCTTTTGGGGGCTAGCTGGATATTATAGGAGATTTATTGAGAACTTCTCCTTGTTGGATGCACTCCTAATGCGACTTACTAGAAAAGAGATTAAGTTTGAGTGGGACGATCAGTGCGAGCAAAGCTTCCAAGCTCTGAAGAACTGTCTTACTTTAGGATCGAGTTTGACACTCCCTACACTAGGAGATGGATATGTGATTTATAGTGATGCCTCGAGACAAAGCCTCGGATGTGTCTTAATACAAAATCAAAGAGTGATAGCTTATACTTCTCGGCAGTTGAAAAAGCATGAAGAGAATTATCCTACTCATGACTTAGAGTTGGTAACAATGATTTTTGCCTTAAAAATATGGAGGCATTACCTGTATAGAGAGCAGTGCCAAATATTCACTGGTCACAAGAGCCTCAAGTATTTGCTTAGGTAGAAAAAGCTAAATTTGAGACACAGGAGGTGGTTAAAGTTGATTAAAGATTATGACCTAGTCATTGACTATCACCCCCAGGAAATACAAATGTGATAGCAGATGCTTTGAGCAGGAAATCGTCAGTCGGTTTGGCTTATGTTCGCACCACTTACATGCTTTTGTTGGTAGATCTGAAAGTGATGAGAGTATCTCTAGGGTATGATGAGGTTGGAGCTTTGATGGCTAATTTTATGGTTAAACCTACCCTAGTTGATCAGATCAGACAAGGTTAGATGCAAGATAGTGAGTTGGTCAGGGCTTGACAGCAAATTAAAGATGACAAGAAGAGTGACTTCTACTTCACTCAGGATGGAACCTTGACATTTAGAGGTCGAGTTTGTATACCCAGTGATAGAGCACTATAAGAGGCTATTATAAAGGAGGCTCATAATTCTGTATTTGCTATGTACTCAGGCAGTACTAAGATGTACCAAACCATCAGAGAGAGTTATTGGTGGTCGGGGATAAAACAGGATATAACCGAGTTTGTGGATAGATGTTTAATATGTCAGTAGGTTAAAACAGAGAACCAAAAACCTGCAGGAACCTTATAGCCTCTACCTATACCTGAGTGAAAGTGGGAGCACATTACCATGGATTTCATGGTCGGGTTGCCTCGGACTTAGGCTGGCCACAATGTGATTTGGGTGATTGTAGATCAACTCACTTTCTATCAATTTGGATAAATTTCTCCTTGGATAAATTGGCCAAGCTGTATATCACCGAGATTGTCAGATTCTATGGAGTGTCAATTACCATTGTATCAGATTGAGATCCCCGTTTTACATATCGATTCTAGCTTAGACTTCAGAAAGTTATGGATATTCAATTGACTTTCAGTTATGTATTTCATCCTTAGACTAATAGACAATCAGAAAAGAATATCCAAATGCTAGAATACATACTTTGAGCATATGTTATTGAATTTTCAGGCAATTGGGATATGCACCTATCGTTGATAGAGTTTGCGTACAATAATAGTTATCAGGCTCTCATTTGGATGACGTCTTATGAAGCTTTATATGATAGAAAATGCAGAACTCCAGTATATTAGGATGAAGTTGGTAAGAAAAGGCTCAATAACGTTAAGTTGATTGAGATCACCACCGAGAAAGTTAAGATTATCAAAGAGAAATTGAAAGTGGCACAAGATAGACAGAAATCCTACACTGATAATCGGAGGAGAGCATTAGAATTTGAAATAGACGATCAGGTTTTCTTAAAGGTATCGCCTTGGAAAGGAATAATCAGATTTAGAAATCGAAGAAAGTTACATCCTCTATATATTAGATCCTTTTGCATTATGAAAAGGATATGCACAAAAGCCTATAGATTGAAATTACCATCACAACTAAATCGGATGCATGATGTTTTTCATGCATCTATGCTCAAAAAGTATGTGTTGGATCCATCGCATATACTTGAAGCGCCACTGATTAATTGGAGAGATGATCTCAATTATGTGGTACAGTCAGTGAAGATACTGGATTGACAAGAGCGGGTCCTGAGAAATAAGACTATTTCGATGATAAAAGTCTTATGGCAGAGTGTCAGAGTAAAGGAGATGACTTGAAAAACAGAGAGCCTGATGAGACAACAATACCCACACCTTTTTCAGTGATAAGATATGTGTTTAGTCCAAAAAAAAGATCCTTGTATTTTTTATATAACATATGTTTCATTTTCATTGTTATCTTTGTTCTTTAGCGGCTGCAGTTTCTTTTCCTGATAATAAATAACAAGTGAGGTATTCTAAAATACCTTTATTTAGTTATTATAGGAAAAAGGGGAGTTGTATGCTTTAGTATTACTCTTTTATTATTGCTTGTCATAAACGTCATGTAGAATTTTGAGGTCAAAATTTATTTAAAGGGAGAAGAATTATGAACCCCATCTTTCAGATGTATGGGCATTATAGTAAATCCTTCATGAGACTCCTAGCATGATGTCGAGTATAGATCATACATTAAATAGTGGGTATAATTGAATTTATTTTTGAGAAGGTGTGTGGTATAAATAATGAGTTTATAAGAAAGAACTAGATTTTTGACTCTAAAATCATCTCTAATTAAAAAATAGTTTTTATTATTTTTATAGAGCTCAAAGAGAGCTTTTTGTTGATATATTATAGGTTCCGTGAGGATATTTCAGTCAAAAGTTATGTTAGCTTTTGAGAAAGTGTGTGGTATAAAATATGAGTTTAGAAGAAAGAACTATATTTTTGACTCTAAAATCATCACTAATTAAGAAATAGTTTTTATTATTTTTATAGAGCTTTTTGTTGATATATTATAGGTTCCGTGAGGATATTTCAGTCAAAAGTTATGCCCACTTGAAGTTACTATCCCAAAATAGAGAAAACAAAGGAAGTATCGATACATGGGGTGTTGATGTACCGATACATAGCTCTGGATGTCACACCCTTCTTCCTCTTATTAACCCAAAATATTTATTTAAGTATTTATAAATTCATTTGTTAACTTATGCACACAAGCTGAGAAATTTTAATATATATAACAAACCCAAAAGGTTTCAATCAAAATGGTTCAGTCAAATATATCTCACAAAGA
>JAVXUL010036317.1:0-11203 GCA_035590515.1 Trichilia minutiflora
TGCCAAATTAAAGCAAAGTATTATTAATAACACCAACCACGACTCTACTTTATGGTTTTTCCGATAATAGAATAATATGAAGAGACCTAGAAGTTGGCTCAAAAACTTAACCGAAGCAATTTCTTTAAAAGAAAAATCACACAGAATTTGCGTTAAGAGAAGAAGAAAAAGGCAGAAAATAAGGGACAAGGATTATCAGCCTCTTGATACTTGAAAAAGGTATTAATAGCACAATTTAAACACTTCACTCTATACCTCAGACAACAATTACTCAATTGGTTCTAAACCATGTATGTCATTCTTCTGTATTTGCCTTAATAAATCAAAAGAATACTCGAAAGGCTTTCCAAAGATGATCACAAGCAAGAATGCAATGTCATAGGGGACAGAAAGAGAAGACATAGATAATGGGAACAAGAAGCAAAACCAAAAAGAATAAGAAATGTTAATCCTAAGACCAATTCCTAGAATTCAAAAGAGAGAGAGGGAAAAAAAAATAAAAGAGAGAGAGAGAAAAGAGAAAATCTATGGTACACTGCATCTGATATTATTAAGAGCTAAAAATCAGGTTCAACAAGTAGGCATGTCCAATCAGATTCAAGTGAGCTTGTTCTTTATATCTGCTCACTAACCCATTACCAGTGTGAGGTTCAAATAATTCATGAAACAATCTTTGACGGTTAATGAGCGTAAATCAGAGGACACTGCTTGCAGAAATATTCCCAAAAGACTAGTATATACATATGTTGGAACAAAAATAAATGTGAAAATCTTCCTCTATCTAAGCAACATTTATCAGCAATCTTTAGAAAACATAGAAAGGTCACACTACAAAATTGAGAAGAACTCAACATGATGGAAAGATTTGCTAGTATAAAGACAGGACAGTCAATATGTGCTTAGAAATTTTAAGACATACACTATAGCTGAAACTGCACGGCAGTATCTTTCCCACATACTGCGAAACCTTGGTTGACCTCCAAGATCCCACAGCTTTATTGTGACATTTCCCTTGGTCACTTTCCTCATATTAAATCCTACCTGGGAACAAAAGAGATACTTTACACAAAATTCTCTCCAGATATAGATTGACTAAAACAGAGACTTTCCAAAAAGTAAACTAATAGAGGCAGTCTGCATAAGTTAACTCACCGTTGGGATCATATCTTCACTATATCCACCAGTCTTGGGAAATGGTCCAAAAACAACAAATTCAGCCATTAGGATTATAACCAAAAGTGACAAGGGTAAAACATATAGCAAAGGAGATCAAACATTCACATGAGTATTTACTTACAGCAATAACATTTACAAGTGATGTTTTTCCGGCATTCTGAAGGCCTATTAAAGATAGCTCCATTTCTTGCTTAAAAAAGATACTATAATACAAGAAAGAAAATAATAATACTAAATGAATAAGCAAATCAACTCTAATTACAAGGTTGTAGAAGAAAAAAACAAATTTACAAATGTAAGAATAAATGCAAGACTTGTAACACAAAAAGGTTGGCAAGTGAAATAGAGAGAGAAAAAATGACCAACAAAATTAAATGAGATAAAGATATGAGCATTTCGACTAGCATGAATATGGTATGCACGACCAAAATGCACATCTATAAATTTGTTAATTTATTTAACGTTTCCCCATAGATTCTTCAAAATCCATATACAAGATAGAAGCTGTCACCGAAAACAAAAATGTTGTTTTATCAACACAAAGAATTTTGCAATTGCAATTACAGAAGCCATAATCATTGCATTTGAATAGAAGATCTATACTCAATATGGATTGAGTAGGTGCTAATTCATTATTTAGTACCAACAAATATGATCACCTTCTTTTGCATTAAATTGGAACACAAGAAACAGAAATCATATGAACTGAAAAAGCAAAATGCTATTGTAATAAATTCAACCTTAAAATCTATAAATACTTTCTCAAGGTCATACAAAAATTTCTTTTCTCATTGTAAGTTGACAAAGCCAAATATTCTTCTCAAGAATAATCAATTTAGCAATCTTCCATAATCCTATTTTTGACAATCCAACGACTCAAAATCTCAAATTAAAAGCGAAATCCAATAATTAAGATTCAGCCATCAAATTTCACTGTATATATTTTTTTTTTTTGAAAACAAAAAATTCTTTCATTCTTCTCATCATCCAAGCGGAGAGCTTACCTCCGAAGCCAATTGAGAAAAGCTTCCCACAATCCCATCTTTTATCCGACAAAAGAAAGAATTAGGGTTTCGTTCTTGAATTAGAAAAGGCTGGGTAAAACTGTTTCGTTGTTCGTTTCTCTCTTCTCCACTACCATTCCCCCGCTATTTAAATCAACAAATGAAATGATTACATCTTTATATCAAACCCAACAAAATAATAATGACGACAGCAATCATTACAGGCAAATAAAGAATATTTCTTCTAGTGCAATCACGCGCCATTTTTGGCGATTTGCAAATGAGAGCCAATGGAATTTCGAGTTTCAAACAAGTGTGGACTGTTAGTTGGTGAGGCCACAGCACGCCCGAAAATCGAGTCGGGTTAAAAAACTACAGCGTTTCGTATTGGTTCAGCTTTTAGTTGGTCGGTTGCAATCTCCGGGTTGTCAATTACGGGTATGCTTGACCAACGACTGTCCAACGTGGGCTCAACTGATTGGTTTTCTTATAGACTTTATTTATTTAAAAAAATATTAATTGGGACTTGGCAGGTGATATGGGCAAAATTTTTTATATTAAAATTTTTGTCTTAAAACATAAGGTCCAAAGTAAGTTGATGGCTACCATCTAATATTTTTTATGTAAATATAATTATTATTATATAATTACACTAGTATTACATAATTTAATTTTTTATATTTTTAAAACTAATAAATAAATATATTTAATTTAAAAAACAGATTGATTTCATATTTTTTAAAATTTTAATATAGATTTTGGAACTCAATAGATATACTTTTGAAATAAAAAAATGAATTTAATATAGATAAAATCTTAATTTTGGCCAACTCTTATCATCTTATCACATCACAATATAAATGATATGATGAGATGATAAACCTTTTAGATTACGTGAGCTGGACCATTAGGTCAATTTTGATGATTAAATTTAGTGTATAAAACCAAATTAATGTAATATATACGAGGCTTCTAACTACAAGGTGGGACATGAAAGGAAGCATCCTGGAAATATCAGAAAATTTCAAAGCCTAGCAAAACTCCAACAAGGCTTTTATCTGTGAATGTTTACTATTTCTAACAACATGATCTTATCATTGGATTTGCACTCACACATTTTCAATTTTTAAAACCATTTTTTCTGCCGCAATTTTAGTTTTCAGAAGCTTCACTCCGAGTTTCCTTTTGTCAAGTACGTACGTACTTGTTGTTCTTCTGCATATATATTACTTCAATTCTGTGCTGCTTCCTACATTCTCTAAACAAATTAAATTATGGCTACCTGGCTGGAGCTTTTCAGTGGGCTGCGTTTCTGCGTTTCCACTCTCTTGGATTTGCAGGAGATGCGATTTGCTAAAATTTTGGAAGACGTAGGTTTCATTGCAGTCACCATAATCATGGCTACTGTATCGTGTTTTGTTTCTATAAGAAGTCGATGAGTATTTTTTACATTTTTTTTTTTTGGGTGATTGTTGAATGAAGGGACTTCTGGCATTGTAGTTACTTTGTAGACTGTTAATTAATTAGAATCTCCCGGAGTCTGAGCTATTATTCTTTACATTTTTTTTCTATAGATTTGTACATGGTTTTAATGAGCATCACTCTTCACTCTTGCATGTTAGATCCACATGATTTTTTGGCGTCAGAGTCATATATCCATGCATTGATTATATACGCTAATATCTCAACGTATAATGCAATGGCTATTATCCTTTAGGGTGAAAATTTAAACTATATCATCAGGAAATACTAAACACTTAAGACTTCTTCGATCTAAACAAAGAGTTTTATTTTTATAAACATACATTAAGTGACTATTTATTGATTTGTGTGAATGTGTGTAAAAACTGAATATCAGTTTCCAAGGTTATGATATGTGAATAGAATTCAATGGGCTTATCATATCTCTTAATAGAATTCAGCATGAAAAATCTTAATTCCAAATAATTGGAGATAATTTCATAGATAATAAAAATATATACATATATTTACAAATTATTTGTGGTTATTGTAGTTTATTCATAAATTATTTATTAAATAATAATATTTATTTGTAAATTTAATTTATAAATATAAAAATATTAAAAAAAATTATTAGAGCATTCAATGACTTAGATAAATCAGTAATCAAAGAGACCTAATTTGAGCTTGATCTTTTAACTTTTAATAAAATAGTCTAAAGTTAATTTAAAAAATCAGATGGGTTATGATATAATTGGAGTTAGAAAATCCATGAATATTCAGTCTATGTAATAACTTATCTAAGTTGTTTTCAAATTTTAAAAAATGATTATAAAAAGGATAGTTTTGTGTAAAGTAGAGATAACCTTCTTCGTAATAGAAAAATTATAATAGTTTTCGCCCAAAATAATAAAGCGTACCCATATACTTTAAAGTTTCACGAATAGCAAGTTTACAGAGAAGGTGTTCATCAATTTTGAGGATAATTTTATATTAAAATAACTTTCTAACCTTATCAATATAGCAAAATTAAAAAAGATTTTTTTGAGTGCAATTTTAATTATAAAATCAAAATATTCCAACAATTAGTATATTGGAGTCCATATCTTTTGTATTTAAGAGAAAAATCACTTATTCTTTTTCTGAGCTCTTCAATCTCCTTGCCTATGCCAGGAAGTTTCACCTTTTTCCTTACCTTTGTTGACGAGATGGATCCGTGTGGAATTTCATCTTAATGGAAGGAAAAAAGAAACACGAGTTTTTCTTTGAAGTACTTCCTTCATCGTTATCGATCCCATTCGGATTCTTTCCATTCTCGACTTGGATCAACAATTTATCTAGCACCGTATCATATGCAATATCTATGATGTCATAAACCCACTTTTGAATCAAAGGATTGTCACTTTGCTTCTTATTTGCATCCTATATGAAACATCCTATCCATCCCAACTCGTTCTTAAGCGACTCCACTTCATTTCTTACCTGACTTAAAGAAAATTGCTTCCCATATGTGACGTAATCTTTCATGTTTAAAGAATTCGAATATAATCAAACAATCAAATCTTAAATTTGGAATCCACCAAATAATTAAAGTTAAAATCTCAAACTAGGATTTACATCAAAATAACAAGTTTTCAATTCAAGCTTTAAAAGATTCAAAAGTTATAAGCCTAAAAAATAGGGTTGTCAAACGGGCCAACCTGATTCGATCCGACTCGGCTTACTACGGGTCAATTTTAAACGGACCGACCTAGATTGACCCGTTTATTATGCGGATTAGTATTTTATTAATCCTAACTCAGTCTGCGGGCTAACGGACCTAAATAGACCAGCCCGCGAATCAATTTAAAAATTTTAAAATTAAAAATATATAAAATAAAAATATTAATTATTATTAAATATAATATAAAAATAAATTTATTATATTTTAAATATATAAAATTTATTTTTTTATTTTTTTTGATATCCCACAGATCGATCCGTGGATTAGATGAGTTGACCCGTTTAACCCACGGGTTAAGTAAACCGGATCAAAAAACTCGCAAATTAAATGAATCAAAATTTTTTAAACTCAACCCACTTAAATTAGTAGGTTAACGGGCTGATCCGTGAACCACCGACCCATTTAACAGTCCTACTAATAAAGCTGACAAATATTGAATGAAGACTAACTGATCAACTCTTCATTGAATTTTCAGCCTACTTATTGGAACTACTACATTAATTGATATTATTAATTTTCCACCAACCTTCCAAGCTAGATTCCAAGTCTCTTTAAGGGAAATCAATCGACAACCAACGAAACCTTATTGGAAAATCAGAGTAGCACAACGGCAACCAACACAAAGCTTCAAGGGCTGGGGATTGTCTAGCCCTTGAAGCAGTGTTCTCAGGAGAAGTGAAAAATGAAGTATCATGGTTGGAAAAAGAATTGGAATGGATGCTCTGTTTCATTAAAATACAGAGCAAATACAATTGGAAGATCTTCTCATCCGTCAATTGTAAAATATGTGACAATGATCAATAATATTGTCACGTTAATTATTAATAATTTATTATCACATAAATACACAACTTGAGAACCAAGTTTTGCATTATCTAAATACATAAATATGGTAAACCTAAAATTTTGATACCATTGTGTTATATGTGATTAACAAAATCCCTTCGGCCTAATAAGAATTATTAGCTGAATGACGTAATTAAGCACATCTCGGTTTAATATAAAACTCAAATGAATTATCTTTAGAAAGCATACTTTGATCACCTAAGAGAGGCATAGTCTGGTTATATATCGACCCATTGTCTTCAATTTTTTTCAAGATACGAGTATGAAAAGTAAATAAAAAACGAAGAAATTAATTTTGTCTGAAATATTGCTTAAATATTCCCACATGACTCATGAGACAAGGAAAAGACCACCCACTTCATATTGTCTAGTGCATCAAAGGCGATAGTGGTTTTCGTAAATAGATCTTTGAATTGGATTGGAATCCCCTCTCACTTTCCTTTCTTTTGCTATACATGCACTATGCAATTGCATCCCTACTAAACAGAAGTTTCCAGCCAATGAAACGAATATTAAATTAAGGGAAAGAAATGCAACTCCCTTTTCTCCATGGTCTACCCATCTCTTTACGTAAACGCAAACACCATTCCCGTATGTAGGGATGGGCGTTTGCGGTTTGGATTGGTTTGAGATGAAATTTCAAACCGATCCAAACATTGCAGTTTAAATTTTGTGCAATCCAAATCAGTCCAATAATATGTCACAAACCGCAATCGAATCAAACCGCATTATGCGGTTTGGATCGGTTTGAATTCGCGGTTTGGATCGGTTTGAATTCGCGGTTTGAACTTTAAATTTAAATTAAAATATTTTATTAATTTGGATTGAATCAAAAAATAAAATTTTAAAGCTTAGTTTACTTTCTAACTTAATTTTAAAATGATAAATCCATTAGTTAATCATAAAATATTAAAAAAATAATTAATGTATAATTTTATCATATAATATTAATATTATCACACAATAATATTAAGGATATTTAATATTTATTTAAACGGTTTGGTTTAGCGGTTTAAAATTAATCCAATTCATAACTCAAACTGCTAATAACGGTTTGTAAAATTTCAATTCAGAAGATCAATCTAATATAAATTCAAACCGATCCAAACCAATTCAATTAAGCGATGTGGATCGGTTTAAATTTGTCCACCCCTAATAACACAAACAAAGGTTTTAGTTGGTTCACTCTATTTATATTTATATGATTAAAAAATCAATATTTTTTATTTTTTATGAGACATTTATTAAGTGATGGGACCTATGAAAATGATTTTATTTATTTATTTATTTATGTTTTCATTCAAGATAAAGAAAGTATCACTCTATTATTATGAATTCTTATGCCATATAAATTTTTAAATAATTTATTAAAGGAGGCCTTTGTTTACAACTTGTGCTCTTATGCCAAGTTGCTTTATTTTTTTTCTTTAATTTATAGTAAATTTAATTTGTTAATTATTGCTACGATCTCAATGAAAATATTAAATATAAAAATGAAATTTTATGTTCGTAATATAAAAAATATTAAATAATATCGAAAATTCTAAATCGAAACTAGAAACAAAAATCATACAAACTCCATGTAGTTATATAATTTTTTTTTTATATAAATGCATGAATAATAAAATTGCATGTAATAAATTATTTGCAGAAAATTCAATCACTTAGTGCAAGTCATTATAAATGTATAATTAATAATTACTAAAATTAATTCTAATTCAAATGTTTTAAAGTTGATTTACATAAATTATAAAATAATAATATTATAGAATAAAATTTTATTAGATTTTTGGATTAGGTGCAAAACTAAAATTTTAGAATTGAGGTACATAATATTTAGATTTTGTAATATAAATTTTGAATATTGGTATTATAGCAAATTAAGATACTTTTATTGCCTTATGAATGAATATACATGTATTACTATAATATAATTTTATTGATATAATCATGCTACTGATTTTTAATCTATGGTTAGAAATTTGTTTGTAATTTTTTTTTTTTGGATCGTAACAGAAAGGGGCAGTGAAATAATGCAATAAACTTCTTTTCTGATTTTTTGAGTCTTAGATTTTTATACGTAAAATATGGCATAAAAATTCTTGTAATTATTTTATGTAAATCAAAATCCAAAATGCATGTATAAAAGTAACCATACGCAACAACCCCACAAGGAAAATTAGTTGATGCAAAGGTTTATATGAGTGGGAAATAATTTATTATACCTTTTCAAGGTTAAGTAAATTTTTTTTGATTTATTATGAGCCTTTTTTTTATGTAAAATTTATGTTATGTACGTTTTTTATTATACGAACTCATTATGAGTCATCTTTTTTATGTAAAATCTATAATATTAATCACGTGAGATTTATGATAATCTAGACTAATTCAAATGCATATATTCTAGCAGCTGTATTTATTTTAAATATATTTGTATTTTCAATTTATGATTTCTTTTATCTTTACTTAATCTTAGGAATTTTTCTTAGTTGTATTTGTTATGATTGTATCTATAATAACATTAGTTGTTCTCTTTAAGATATATACAAGAATTTACTGTTCTCTCCATTTTTTTCTTTAAAATTTAACATGGTATCAGAGCAGATTTTTTAAAACCCAAATATCACAATGACAAACAACCCTGTCAATGGTAATTCTGTAACAAATCTTTCATACACATTGTAACAAAATGATAATCCTAAAGTTTCTTTGGCCACGTGTTTGCTCAAGGAAGAGAATTATACAACATGGAGAAGGGCCATGACAAATGCCTTGTTGGCAAAAGACAAGTTTAGCTTTGTGGATGGTAGTCTTCCACGACCTGCAACCAACTCTACATACGAAACTGCATGGATTAAACGAAACCAACTCTATATACGAAACTGCATGGATTAAACGAAATTCTATAGTGATCTCTTGGATTTTTAATTTACTTTATTCCTTTCTTCATAAAAGCGTTGCTTATTTTGACATAGCAAAAGAACTCTGGGATGATTTGACAGAACGCTTTTCATAAGAAAATGCTGCTTAAGTCTACCAACTGAAAATGGAGATTGTAAATACTTAGCAAGGTGATCAAATAGTGGTTAGCTACTATATCAAATTGAAGGGATTGTGGGATAAGCATGGATCGTATTCTCCATTGTCAAAATGCACTTATGGTACTTCCAAGGAATATGTAGCAGAAAAAGAAAAAGAAAAGGTCCATCAATTTCTTATGGGATTGAATGACCAGTTCAACGTTGTTCGATCTCAGATTTTGAACACAGATCCATTACCAACTCTTACACGTGTGTATGAATTAGTTACATAGGAGGAACGACAATAACAACTTGCTAAGACTAAAGGGAATAATGCTTTGGAGGGGAGACATTTGTAATTTTCAAAGGAAACAACAAGTCACAAACTTCTCGGTCATGGGTAGGTAAACGTGATGTCTCAAAATTATTTTGTAATCATTGTAATCAATTAAGGTATACCAAAGAGACTTGTTTCGAATTACACGGCTACCCAGAATGGTGGGATAAGAACAGAAAGACAAAAGGCAAACTCGACAACCATTTCTCGTTGGTTCTATTAAAACTAAAGGAGCATTTGACTTGATTCATTGTGATTTATGGGGTCATACAGCTTCTTTGTTCAAGTGTCATTATTTTTTGACCATTGTTGATGATTTTACAAGAGTTACTTGCGTATATTTGCTTAAATCCAAAACTAAAATTTCTCATATTTTGATTTCATTTCTTGTCATGGTACATAGAAAATTTAATCGTCTGTAAAAATTATTCGTATTGACAATGACACAGAATTTACAAATATTTCTCTTTAACAAAGTTATCAGCGAGAAGAGATTCTTAACCAATTTTCTTGTGTTTCCACACCCCAATAAAATGGTGTAACAGAACTTAAACACAAACATTTACTTGATGTTGCTAAAGCCTTAAGGTTTCAATATGATTTACTTGTTAAATTTTGAGGAGAATGTATCCTAACTACTGCTTATTTAATAAATTATATGCCAACACTACTTTTATTTGGAAAAAGCCTGTATGAGTTATTATTTTCTTCAAAACCTTCATATACTCATATACGTGTTTTTGGGTGTTTATACCATGCTTCAGTTGTTCCATGGTCTCGTGATAAATTTTATGATAAAGCCATACCTTGTGTCTTCCTTGGGTATCCATATGATCAAAAAGGTTATAGAGTTTATAATCTTGAAACATATAAAATCTTTGTATCTCATGATGTAATTTTTTATAAGAAAATTTTCCCATATAAAGAAAATATTTTCTCACAACCTAAAGTGCCTTTACCATTACCTATTGATGACTCATATCATATGTCTAGTCAAAATGATAACGCGTCATCTCCTGTTAGCTTGTATTTTGTTCATGATTTTCATACTTATTTTTCTCATTTTAATGTGATAAATTGTATTTTATGGATGGATTTTATTTGTTTTGTGTTTTTGTGTTTTTAAATAGGTCAAGGATAAAGTTTATGATTTTTGGAGCTGAAAAGAAACATTTCCAGCAAGTCAGAACGCGTCCAGAAGTAAAGCCCAGTAAAAACAGAAAAACTGCCCCTGTTGTGACACTAGCCTTGGGCACGGCTAAGGCTACGGCGCGAAAAAATTCTGGACTTCGCAATTCCGCGATTTTGATGAGCCACATCAGTTTTTATCCAATTCTAATGTCTCTAAACTTCATCTTCAGATAGGATAAGTGGCTTATGATGTCTAGAAGAGTTGGAACTCTTGAAAAACAAAAGAATTACAATTTACAAATGAGGAAAAGACTTTTTAAAGTGGGAGACTTCAAATCTTAAAAAAAGAAGACATCCGAAACATAAAGACCAAAAAATTAAGAGGGCAGAACGTGGAGAAGACAAATAAGACCAAGAACAACAAGATATTTTCCAGATTTGTGTTTTCTTTATTTTCCATTATGAGCAACTAATTTATTTTTCTAGTTGAAGGATAATTTAAGAT